>LPNX010606859.1:323194-336462 GCA_001517045.1 Pseudotsuga menziesii | reverse complement strand
TAATTAGTTTGTCTTATTAGTTATGATATTTATTTATATACAAAGAATTTAATTAACTCTATCGAGAGTCTACTTCATAAGCATAGATAGTAACATCCGTTCATACTCAAAACAAAAAGAATAACAACTCTCAAAATTGTGCGAGCTCAGTCCAAATAAAGGAAGAAAAATAATGAAATGACTACATCACTAAACATACATAAAATCTAGACCAGATTTGGTTCGACAATAAGATTTAATCATTATTGAACTATTCCTACTTTCAGTTTTTTATTAGACATATAATAATTAAAATATTCTAATCAAGAAGAAAGAAACTGTATGGTTTAACAGTAGATAAATCTAGTCTAACCCTACTTTAGAGAGATTATTATACTCTTCTATTTGTTCTTTACAAATACTAGAATTACCGAAATTAAAAATCTATACAAGGAATAGTTTTTAACTATGAACTCATACAACTGTCAGTAAAATATCTTTTCTGCAAATAGGTAAAGAAACATTCTACTATTCTGCAGTCTCATCATGCTATCCTTATTTAAATTTACCCCTGTGCTGGAGTACGGTCTGGTAAACCCAGATGTGGAAAAACACAGTGGGTTCTTATTTGTCATCAATAGATTCTATTACTGATAAAATAAAACATCTACATCACTAAACCAGTTAAATCTTTATATCATACCTACAAACAAAACATTCGACCATTCACAATTTATTGAAAACAAAGACAGTTAAGTAGCAGAACCTGTTCGAACTAGAACAACAACAGCAATGGGAGGTCGTTCCTCGCTACCAACTCCTAGAGAGCGCTCAAACAACGACTCCTCAGGACCCCCGATCTTGCTCTGTTCTCCCTGGCTGGAACTAGGTGCAGCAATAGTCAAATACAAGTCTTCAAACTTAGTATCAAATCTGAACTTATCAGTAAGTTCTCCCAGCTAACAAGCTGTAATAAACCAAGTTACTGCAGCATTCCTCTCAGAACAACTTCCTTACTATTTTTCCCTTTTTCCCCAATGAATTTCCTGAATATCATTCACCTGAATGATTTCTCTCTGGAAAATATCTGAGCAACCTCAGCTCTATTCATTGGGTAATTTTAAAACATTTTCCTAGGTCTTTTTGGGTTAGTTGTCATTTATTGAGCCACCTGCTCTGATCCCACTTTCTTGGGGGATCATGACCCCAATTATAGGTAAGTTGCCACCTGCAACCTAGGAAGTGTTTGAGGATGCTGCCACTTGTCTTTTGCCCTCCACCTAGTTCCATCCACCAGTTTGACCAGTAACCTCTTTTTAACAGCTCTCCCATGCTGTTGTCTCCACAATTTATTTATTAATAATAAAATATTCTGAATTACATTCCAATTATGTTGACTCTGCTGAGTCATCAGTTCCTACTTAGCATTAAATTTAACATAATGTCTCAGGAATATAATTAAAACAATTAACATTATTTTACAAAATTGGGGTATGTGACATTCCCCCTACCTTGGTGTTGGTTGTGTGTTGGCCAACAGTTTTTTGGACCCATGGTATTGGGTTAACTGTAGTATTTTCCCATGGTATTTCCCCTATAAAAGAAAGCATTGTAACATGATTGTGTATGGTATTGTATTGTATTGGAAGAGAAATTGTGAGGGCGTGAAGAGGAAGTGCAGCAGTTTTGCTGCATGTTGTATCCCTTCACCTTTATGGACTGTAATAAAAGGACTAGTAATTTCTTTGTGGATGTAACCCATCATTTGGGTGAACCACGTTATATATGTGTCTCTCTATAATGTTTTAATGTGTTTTTCATCTTGTTAATGATTTAACTATATATCTGTTATTTCTCTACGGTCCTGTTTTCTAACATTAATCTCTACTATCTAATAATTACCTTTCACCTTCATCGATCTACCTTTCCCCTTCGGGTACTCCCCTTCAAAAATTTTATTGGAGTGTGGATCACAAATGCGACCTAAATTGAGTTTTGACGCTAATTTAGGAATATATTCACTAATATACATAATGTTTTGGTATACCATATATCCCTCCATCATAGAACCCTCATGACGTGCTTTTTTTCTAGCCAAACCCCTCAAAAATTTCAAGTGCCTGTCAACCATCCACATGGACCTTGAGTGTACAGGTCCACATAATTCAATCTCCTCAACTTTGTGTATGAGGTAGTGTTCTTGTGCATTGAAAAATGTCGAAGTTAGATGCTTTTGCATTTCACACATCAGATAAGGAATGTCTCTCCTCCAATACTTTGTATCTTCTTTATGGATTTATTTAGAGGACAACCATCTACAAGTGATGCAAACAGATCATGATATTTAACAAAAAAAAACATTATAGTACATAACATGAATTAGTGCACAAAATATAATTTCTACAATGAATTAAACAGACAGTAAGCGCATGCAAAAAATCTCTACTTACCTCATGTATTTCCCAATATTATATATAACTTGTTTGACTTTATTGTCGAAGTTGTCTGAGAGAGAGAGAGAGAGAGAGAGAGAGAGAGATAGGTAGAACATACTCTAACAATATACAAATCATTTCATTTTTTTACAAAAATTAGACAAAAAATACCAACAATATGCACTAGAATATTGTTAATATATCAATAATTACATGCAAACCATAATAATTACCTTCATGAAGATATGTCAATCATGTGTTTTCACCCCCACAAAATCACCTTTCTTTGTTATGATATTCTTCATGTTCGCACAAAATCCAGTGGGAAATTTATTTTTTCGCATGGCTGCTTTTACAACATTACTTTGCTACTCTGTGAACATCCATGGAAGTGAGTTTATATTAGTTTGGTCTCTATATCTATGAAATTGAATGACGTATTTCATTGCATGTCATTGCAAATTTTGACAATTTTTTTGTTCTCACTCTTTCCATCCAATATCCGTCATAATGTTTCAGCCACATTCTTTTCGATATGCATTGTATCAAACATATGAGCAATTCGTAGGTGCTCATAGTAGGGAAAACTATTGAATTGTTTAGGATAACTTTTCATTCCTCATTGAATCCCATTAATGCCTTCATGATCATGACTACCATCATGAATCATAGTTTATAAAGAAATTATATAAATCAATGTCAATTACAGTAAACAACACACAATACACAAAATTTCATAACATTGCATATATGATGATTCATACGTACCTTGAAGATTTCTATTATATTACAACTTCCATAGGCGAGGTGTCATTCTCTGTGGTTTTAATGCAGTCTCTTGCTTCCCATTGAAAAAATGTTTTTTGTAGTTCGATACCTATGATTCTTAGAGAGGAATTGCCTATACTCATCAAACACCTCCTTTCCTAAACTTTTGGAATGACGAGATTTGATATTAGGACCACAAACTAGACATGCAAATTTTCCCTTTGTCTAAAGACCTACATCAAGAGATGGATTATCTATGTCAATTAAAATTATATATAAAATGAATGGATTATTTAAAAAAACATTCATGCATAATATATTAACTAGTTGATAAAAATAAATGAAATTAAAATGGAACTTATAATTACAAATTATCGCAAAAATGGGTTAACCGTGGGGCATCATGTATTTTCCATACAAGCATTGCATGGAATTGAAATTTCCTTTGTGTTATTCATCTAGATACGTCATACATAGTGATGTCATTCCATAACTTTAGTAGTTCACAAATAAGAGGTTTGATATATACATTCATATCTTTAACTTGGTACTTACCTGATTAATTTGAACATATATAATATATAATTATTACAACCATTTAGATATATAAACCATGCAAACGAGAAAAATTATATATATATATATATATATATATATATGATAGTATGCAACAAAATATGACAAATGAGATGCCACTACATTAAAAAAAAAGTTGTAGACACATACCTGGAATAATCATCGACAACATTATGTGTTCCCTCTTTATTGACAACCATGGAGGAATGTTATTGTTGATAACAAAAATAGGCCACACCGAGTAAATGGATCTCATATCTGTAAATGGATTGAGACCATCTGTTACTAATGAAATAATAAGATTATGAGGTTCTTATTTAAAGTGAGGGCACTTTTCCTCTATATCTCTAAATGCATATCCATTTGCAGGAATTCAAATAATGTCATCTTGAATTCTGTTGCGTGCATGGTAATCCATAAATTGCACTATGTTTTTTCACCTGAACAGTCGTTGCAAACATGGAATAATGGGAATATAACGAAGAACCTTGCAAGGCACCTTTTTTGTTACTTAATTTGTTCAATATCTACTGATATGACATTCTGGACATTCAGTTTCAAATTCATGTTGATTATAATATATAACATGGTCATCGAGGCATGTATGAATTTATTCATACTCCATTCCAATTTATTTCATGATGGCAGATAAATCTCGATATATGCGAGGTAAAATATTTGACGACGGTAACAAAAATTCAGCTATCAAGCTACAACAAATTAAAATAAAAATCTAGTTAATATAATACATAAACAATATTATTGAAACACATTTCATCCATATCAATTTGACTTATGAATTAACAATAATTTTATTAGACAAACAATGATAACCTTTAGCGCGATCATATATATGTGATGGAATATATTACATACCTTAGCATCTATGTGACTGATGTGTTTGAAATACCATTCATAACGTTCAAGATCATTATCAACAATATAGCAAAGAGAAGATTTGTGTTGGAGCCCTTATAAAGGGGTTCGTATGCCTTCTCAAGAAGAGGTAAATCATGAACACCATCAAATGCATCATTTTCTTGATCATGATCATGATCATGATCATCATCCATTCTAATATTAAATGTATCATGGATCAATGTATTTGTGCCATCGTCTTCAACTATGTTATCAGTATGATCATCTTCTTCAATATGATCATTAACTTGTTCTCCATTATTCATAGCTCCATGTTCCTCCGGTACTTGTTCTGAAAGCATCTCCTCTAGACGATATTCTGTAGGATGTATTTCCATTATAATTACGTGAAACCATCAATATATATATCTAATATAAGAAATATTAAAATAATACATACATTTACAAAATCAATCAATATAAAAACATATATAATGCAAAACTTACAAATAGACGATATTCATGCCCCCATGAGAGTGTCCATGTTCCCTACAATGTTTTTTGGTTTTTGTGATCTTTATTCTTCTCCTTTTAAATCCCCTACATTGACTACATGGACAATAACATTTCCCCTCACCCTTTATTTTCAGTCCATCCCAGAATCTAGCAAACAATTATCGATTTTTTTCATCTGGATCAGGAATATTACTATTTGACATTTTCTCATAAAGATATTGAATGAAGATTATCGATCTTAAAAATAAAGCTCCACACTTCACTATTTTTAACAACAAAAACAATTGAAATAGTTATGTATTCTTTTACGAAAAACAATGTGTGAAGAATATAATTTCCACATCACATGGCTTGTATAGAAAACATGCTGGAATGTGATGGAATTTATAGTTTTTAAAATTTATAATTCATCGGATATCCAACATTATTACCATAGTTACCATTAACATGGCATTGTTGAATATACGACAACCTCCCGTTGTATAACAAATGATGGTCATCGCAGTTTTGACGGTCGTCGAATATCCGACAATGTTGTGTATCATTTAACAAAAAATTGATCAAAATTCATAATTTTAAATGTGAAATCCAATGACATAGTCAATTTTGTTGTATTTCGTTATATTTTCTCGTCGGATTTTGGGTTCAAATTTTGTTGTGGATGTTCAAACAGATTCAATAAATGCAAATAATTCCTTTGAAAAAATCCAATTTGAAGGTGAATATATCTAAGTCTAAATATGCACTTGAATCATATGACAAAGGGGTGTTTTCCTTAGCAGAACATAGACAAATCATCCATGATATAAAGGAAATATATGATGAATTTGTTTCTATTAATGAAATAAGGTGGGATACGAGTAAGAGAAAAAACAACAAAACTCGAAGGAATAATGAACCCATTGAGAGTTGAGAAACGATGTATAGGCACTTTTGTTCAAAACATTCACAACTATATAAGGCCATCTACTTCTTATCTCATTTTCTTACAAGAAGAATATTTCTCATTTCGACTTTGAGCATTGGTATAGGAGAGGCCTTACGATCTCATCTCCATTAAGAAAATTTTGGATGCCTACTCAGGTAGTACTAAGGAGGACAAGAATTTGCTATGTGAGTTATACCGACATGATATCATTTTATTTTATGACCATACTTGGAACCCAAATCCATTTATTGTGATGTGCAATTAAGATATTCTTATTCCTTCATGAGTTATAACTTTAGTGGAATTTCTCTCAAAACACCATTTCACAAAATGAACAAACTTGTAGTTTATGGGTACGAGGAGTATATACTAATCCCCAGGTTATGATCAGGTAAAATCATAAGGTACTAAGATCCATTAAAAAAATTTATATAGTTTTTGCAACTAAACAACAATCCATTTCATATTTAATCCTAGAAGGATGGATACCCTATTATCTTGTAAACAGATATGACATATTGTAGATGAAGAACAACCAAGAAGGGGGACATTTATTTATTTTAATTTTAGTGAATAAACATGAAGAGTTGATAATTATATTACATGTATGATCAAAATTGGTTTAAGGTGGATAGGGATGAAATATAATTTTCCTCTAATTTGGTTTCACACGTGAGAGTACCAATTTTGTTATGGCTAAATCCTAAAGAAGAAGTCAATTTTGGAAAACAATTGTAGACATACTTGGATATTATACTAAAAAACGAATAGGGAAATAATACCTATAATATTAGTTTTGCATAAGGCATATTCATGTTTAGAACTTGACTATTGAGCACAAAAGTTACATGTGGAAATGCAAAAATTTTAATGGGGTAAACATGATGGGACTATGTTTTGACATAAATATATGAATATTTTCATTTTTGTTGCCAAATTATTGTCATTCCTTTTTACATTTTGAGACCATAATCATACCCTTTTTTACTAAGAAATAATTTATAAACTGTTTTCTTAATTCTTGGCAATATTAATGAATTATGTCATACATATGAAGGCACATTATCCTTTGTTATTATCGTACAACTCATGATTATTACAAGATAAATATAGGGATGGACTGCTATAATTTAGGCTCAGGTTTGTTTCAAACCCATGAAGATAATGACTTGCTACAAAAGGAGGTAGAGTGCTATAGAACATCATATCTTATAGACCCCTCAAAATTTTTAATGATTTTTATTCAACTTCTAAGTACGGGTGCTACAAATCTGAGTTGGGATCCACACCATTTATTATATTTCATATCCAAGTGCTATAGGACTATGAACCTTCAACCAAACCACCAGTTCAAGTATGTTGTTGTTGAAGATGAATATAGAGGGATCTACTATTATCATGGCACATCTATGGATGAGATAATGTCACGTGACAATTCATTTATTGATTTATACACTTAATCAATTGTTTTGTTTTCATTTTGATATAACCAGCGTAGATCCAAATCCTAGGCTCTATCAAGCGCCGAGATGGATCAAATCTCTCGAGGTGCAAACCTCTTTTTAGGTATCCATTGATTTGATTCAAACCAAAAGACACATCTTTTTATTTAAGGTCCACATATAATTTTATTATTATTAATATTTAATATTATTTATGGCTGACGTATAATATTTTTTATTTTGTTAGGAACTAACATTGCATCATTTCTCCACACATGGTTTTAAAACCATATGCAAGGCCCTCCTACAATCATGGGTTGTTTAGGAGGTCTTGCACATGGTCTTAAAACCATTTGCAAGGCCCTCCTAAACCATGTACAATAAAACCATGAGTTTTTTAGAATGCCTTGCACATGGTTTTAAGGCCAACATTTTTTTGCGGATAATTCAATTTTGTGTTTTTTTCTTGACCCACATATTTTTTTCACGGATAATTAAATTTTTACTTTTTTATTGTTTTGTTAGGTAGGAAGATTACAACATCTCCCCCATATTAGATTTTTTTTGTGGCCGGCATTTATTTTCCCCTATTAGAAAATTTAGTTTTTATTAATAAAAATAAAGTTATGAAAGTGATATTATTTTTTATTTTGTGTTACAAAATCTCTCCCGTAATATTCACTATCACTATTATTTTTGCCGACATGTTAGTAACATTACATCACGTTACAAGATCTCCCCCATACTGGGCTGTAGAGCGCCTCTCGGCGCAATAAATTTTCCCCAGTTGGAAACTTTGTTTCGAGGAATCATGATTGATTATGCATTTTTCGATTAATTGGTTAAGAGTCAATGCATTAAATTTGATATTGAAATGATTTGTATATAGGAAGCAACATAGGAAATGGGATATGGGTGGGTTGTAACTCTCACTTTTCCAATAAAAATACATTTTCTTGGTACTATTAATGATTGCACCAAGGTAGTTTGTTATGACTCTCTTTAGGGGTTAATGGGGTCAAAAGGACTTTTGAGTAGAAGTGGAGGCCAATCAATGTAAAGTGGACTAGGTATTAGAGCCATGTTCTTGAGACATCACACATGATGTTTAATAGATTTTTTTAAGTTAGCCACATGTTTGATCTCTTAAAATAAACATAGATATGTATTGCACAACAAATAAACTCGCTTTGGGGAATAATACACACCGAATAAAGTTGGTACTTAGTTACATGGTACCCTTATTTAGTGCAATATTGGACATTATTGTAATAACATCTAGGATATTTTCATCAAGGGGTAACACAAACCACCTCCATTTCTTCACTCAAGTGGTCTATATGTGTTTAACGAAGAGTAAAATCCATGGTTTGATCATTAAAACAAGTACCATAACCCTTAAAAGAATAAAATTGTGGTTGAGATGAGGGGTTTAAAAATGTAGGGAGGATCTTGTAGGCATTTCCTTTAATAAAGGGAATTGTGAAAATATCAGGTGAATGTTGAGAACAATCATCCTCATTAATTTTGAGAACATCACATTCCTCTTTATAAGGTGAGGTCTCATGGTCATTTGAAAGGTACTCATCAAAGACTTGGCCTAAAGCAATATCAATGTGTTGATTAAGAAGTGCCACTTTGAAAATAGATTCAAGGAAAATAGTTGGAGCTTCATAATCAAACTTATTAAATGGGACATCATATTTGAATTCTTTATATATTATGTCAACATTATTGGGTAAAGGTGATCCCTTAATTAGAGGAGTGTTGGTAAATAGATATTCAACTATGTATTCAAAGTGGATCTTGGAAGGAAACCCACCAAATCCTTAATCTTTACCCTTATCAAGAAAAATATTAACAATAAAATACTCATTTGAAACAGGGAAATAAGGAGTGGCATTACAATATGAAATTATAACTGATTCCTCTTGAAATTCATTTCAAATCAATGTCTTTCTAGGTAAAGTATATAGAAGGGGGTCTCAATTCAAACATCAATAGTCTAACTTGTGTAACATTAAAAGAAATGATAGTTACTAGATGCATTTTGTTTATTAATACAATCGATTTAATATTCAAAATGTTTGAAAGTAGGATTCTAATGATGATCAACCTATCTAACATATATCATTATCATTAGAGAAGTTGTAGTCATGTTTGGTTTCTCTTGTCTTGTGGGAAAGGTGATGGACAAACATGGGTAAGATATCATGTAAATTTATTTTCAAGGTGGATATTGTTGAAACGATGACAACCAATTTAGGTTAAGGTTGTTCAATAATTGCTATGATGGTTTAAATAGTTTCCTATTATTTCATATTATTGAAACAAATTATCTAAATTAGGTGGGATCATTTTGTATTTCAGTTTCTTACAACTATGGGATGAAGGGTTAACATATGTAGCCAGTGGAGGAAGATATTTGATCATGGGTTGTAAACTCGTTACTGGGTATCTATAATCTCCATTATAGAGAAGTAATAGTATTGATTTCCTTTCCTTGTAGATGTTTCCCTATTCAAGGTTTTACCACATAAATCATTGTGTAATTCGCCTACTATGTATGATTGTCTTGTTCTCTTAATTTATTCTATAGATCAATGGATTTATGGGATCATGTTCCCAACGTGTTTGATGATCAAAAGGAGGATGCCAAACCCCAAAACAAAGTCTCTAATAAAAATGTCTCCACATCCTTATTTGATCGAAACAAAAATATCAACCAACCCTTGGCAAGTAGATTACATGATAACCGATAGCTCAAGATAGGGCTCTGAAACCTCTACACCCAAGGATTTAGATTTTGAGCCAAAATTAAATTCCTATAGAAACCTCCCACAAGATGTTTCCCTAGAAAATGAAAGATCTGGGAAACCCTAGTATCCTCTCCCAGACATATATTTATATGCTCATTGCATTTTTTTATGACCTTGCACAACCTCCAAATATTAGTACCTCCATTATCCAGATATGCCTTCTCACCTGCACTAATTGATCTACAAAATCAATACCCAAGAAACTAACATGAAAAACAAGAACACTATAACCAACCTAAGAGAAAAATTGCCATCGTTTTATTTAGAATAGGAGGCATTGTTATATAGATGCCTATTATTACATTATGGATTGAATAACTCAAACTACAATTGCTTCTAATAGCTATTTAATTAGATCTGCTCGAGCAATTCCTTGGGACTGCACCCACTTGTTCTTTTCCTCCACTAAGATTCAAGAGTGCACCTTCTAAGGATCCATCTGGTTGAGGGAGTGAAACTTCCCATGTGATCACTACTAGTTGATATGTTGCACCCTTCTTGTGATTCATGTGGATGTATTTTGTTCCCCATCAATATCACCAATAAGGAATTCCATATCTAACCCTTATCTAATAAAATCTCCTGATTGGAACATAATCGATGCACCATGAAAAACTTTGAAAATTTCCAATGAACCCGAACTAAGGTAATTTCTTGGTGATGACTCCAAAAAGGTATGATTGATATTGGAGGAATATAGGGAGTTATTACTTGGTTTATTTCCATCACCTTTAATGGTCCTTGGTGCATTTAGATGTTGATGGCTAGGAGCTAGATCAACCATACACAAGCCTTTTCTATCCTACAGGATGTTAGAGATATTCAATTTACCTATCAAAAAGTCATGTATAAAATGAGGGCCTACCTTCATTAGAGAAAATTTAAACTCAAAATGGGCCTCCTAAGAAAAATAATAAAATAATATTTATTAATTTTGGAGGAAGAAAAGAAAAACACTACTTTTTTTGTTCGTATTTTCGACATATATCCCTGTGTTTTTACTCAAATTTTGATTAGGAAAGCTCGTTGGATGCAAAATTAAATTCCGCATCCAATGAGTATCCACTCGGCATACTTTTGACAGACCTCTCTACCCCAAAAACAAGAAATACTTGAAGATTTCCATCATCACATTTTTTCAGGTATTTCTTATTTTTGGGGTAGAGGGGTCCATCAAAAGTATGCCAAGTGGATACTCCTTGGATGCAAAATTTAATTTTGTATCCAACGAGCTCTCCCGATCGAAATTTGAGTAAAAACACAGGGAGATATGTTGAAAATACGAACAAAAAAGTAGTTTTTTATGATACCTATCTCCAAATTTATATTAAAAAATTGTTTAAGACCTATAAGGTATTTCAAATTTAAAGAAATTTCATTGTCTAATACATGATGATTGGCCCTCAATTTCATAGTTGAGAGGGGGTGGGGAAGGGTCAAGGGCCTAGGAAGATGTTGGAAGTTCAAGTGGGGATGCTTAATAGTTGAGAGGGGGTGGCGAAGGGTCAAGGTCCTAGGAGGATGTTGTAAGTTCAAGTGGAGAAAGATGAATGGAATGGGAATATTATGGGTTACAAGGGTGAAGGGGAGTGGGGATTGAGATAATTATTAGGAGGAGAAGAGGTGTTGAATATGTATAGGGTTAGAAGCAGTACACGATACTTGAGTGATGAAGGGGGATAAGGTGGAGGGGGGGAAGTGGGTTATGGTTTGATGAGAGAGAGGATTGGTGGATGGAAAGGTCCTCTATCGAGTATTAGAGGAGGAATAGAATGTGTTGGAGGAGAGAGATGAAGGAGGGGGGAATTGAAGAGATGGGAATGAGATGCGATAAAACAAAGAAAATGGGTCATAATGAGGTAGGGGGTTGAGGAGAAGGGATAAGCCGAAAACATAGAGGAAGAGAGAGAGAGAGAGAGAGAGAGAGAATGATGTAGAGAGAGTGTGAGAGAGAATACTATAGAGAGGGACGGATGGAGATAGGGTGAAGGAAAGAGATATTGAGGGAGCGATAGAAGGTGTGTGTGTGAGGGGTGACGGGGATAGACACAAGGAGAGAAAGGGGTAGGTTCACACATGTATAGAGAGAGAGATATGGTGTCAAAGACAGGGGGTGGAGGGTTGAAAGATGGAGAGAGAGGGAGGTTTTGAAAGAGAGAAACATGGAGAGTGAGGGTGAAAAGAGATAGGGATGGAGGGATACAAGTTGAGACAGAGAGAGAGAGAGGGATAATGGCATAGACGATTGGTAATTAAGGGAGAAGGGAGGGAGATATTGATAGAGGGAGGTAAATAGAAGGTGAGATAGAGGGAGTAATAAAGGAAGTTTGTGAGAGAAGGGGGGACACACACAAAGATTATGTGGGAGAGAGGGCGATGGGTGAGCGACGGAGGGAGAGGGAGAGGGAGAGGGGTGATAAATAGAGAGATAGTGATGGAGGGAAGGATAGTGAGGGAGATATAGAGAAGGTGGAGAGAGATTATAATGAGATATGGGAAGTGAGGGAGGGACACACACACACACACACACACAGTTTGTGTGGGAGAGAGGGAGAGAGGGGTGAGCGACAAAGAGGGAGGGGGGTGAATGATATAGAGAGTGATATGGAGGGAGAGATATTGAGGGAGGTGTATAGAAGGTGGAGAGAAAATATGAGAGAGGGGAGGTGAGGAAGTGACACACACACACATAGATATATAAAGAGAGAAGGAGGGGTCACACACACACATAAAGAGAGAGAGAGAGAGGGGTAGGGTGGGGTGAGCGATAGAGAGAGAAGGGAGGGGTGAGTGATCAAGAGAGAGTGGTGGAGGGAGGGATAGCGAGGGAGGTATATTAAAGGTGGAGAGAGGTTATAATAGAGGGGGAATGAGGGAGGGACGGACACACACACACATAGAGATTGCGTGGGAGAGATATGGGGGAGTGGGGAGAAATAGATAGAGA
>LPNX010606859.1:164681-320348 GCA_001517045.1 Pseudotsuga menziesii | reverse complement strand
AGAGAGAGAGAGAGAGAGAGAGAGAGAGAGAGAGAGAGGCACACACACAAACACATAGAGATAGTGAGAGATGGAAATACAAAAGTAGAGACGTCCAGTGAGTAAGGCATAGAGGTATAGTGAGTAAGGCACATGTGTATCCATATATTCAAAACATATTATTTAGGGATCGAGTCTTGGATTTCCTCCCTGGACCTTGTTGAGGGCTTAATACCAATATGTAATGCTCAAAACCTCTTAAAGGCATGTGCATATTTTCTTAGAGACCAAGCATACCTTAAGTAGGTCATATGTGGTGCTTCAAGGAATTTTTCATTAACATGGGTTCCTCAAATATTCCATTATGGCCTAAGGAATGAGCATATTCCCTCAATCATGTCTCATAGGTCCCATACCTACTGCTCAAAACCACCTAATTCTACTAACATCCATATTCATAGTCCAAATATATCTATGAGATGACATGTGTGATTTTTTAAGGCAACCTTCCTATCCCTAGATGCATAAAAGCTTTATTTAGGTCCTAAGGCCAGAGTTTCCTCCCCTGACCATTTCCATGGCTTTGATATGCATACCTAGTACTCAACAAATGATGATGGCATTCATATCCCGATTAATATTCAAATGATTCACATTCAATGTCATGTGTGGTGGTTGGAGGCATCAATTTTGTCCCTAAATGGTTAACAAATTCCTTTAGGGCCTAAGGACCAAGTGTTTCCCCCTACCCATGTGAAGGGGGCTAATATATGTACATAGTGATAAAAATGTTCTAACGAAACTAGTATCCCCATTTCAAGGTAAATGAAACCATAGAAGGATCTATTGAGGTTGCTCAACACATGATTCTTGGCTCTAGATGTATAGAAGCATCTTCTAGGGGCTAAGTCGTAGGTTTCCTCCCTTATTATGTCTAAGGTCCCAAGAAACATACATAGTACTTATAAGCCCCTGATGGTTCCCATATCCCCTTTCAAAACAAAACTATCAACATAAGACGTCATCTATGGTGATTCAAGGTGTCGTTCATGGATCTTGAGCCCTAAAAGCTGGTTTACAACCTAAAAATAAAGATTTATGTACCAACCATGATTAACACCTTATCCTCCATATCTAATGCTAAAAAAATCCTAATCATAGCCATATCCCAAATTAAAGGTCGAGGATACCCTTAAGAGATCATGTGTGTTTGTTCGAGGTGTTGTTCTTGGCCCTATATGTCTATAGGATTCCTTAAGGGCCTAAGGACTAGGTTTCCTTCCTCAACCATGTCTACGGATATGTTTCTAGTGCTAAGATAATTCTAATGCACTGCATATTCTCTCTTAGATGCAAAATATCACATACAGAGGTCCTATGTGCAAGTTCAATGCCTTGTTCATGGACCTCAAGCCTTTAAAGCTAGCTTTAAAAAATAATTCTTGAGTTTCCTCCCTCAAGCATGCTTAAGGGACTATGAACCAAAGTTAGTTCTTAAAACCTCATAATGGTGTCCATAGTACAACATAAAGAAAAATTATGCTCTTGGGAGGTTACGCATGGTTGTTTGAGATGTTGTTCTTGATGATGCTAAAATATTGCTATATGTCCTAAGTCTTGATGATGCAAACTATTGTTTTTATTCATTTCCTAGCCATGCACTAAAACTATTTTTTTTGTGGTTCTCCACAACATGTGCGTGTTTAGCTTCTCTAAGACGCGTGTGCGTTTTGCTTCTCCAAAACATGTGTGCATTTTGCTTCTCCATAACGTGTGCGTTTTTTGCTTCTCCATAACGTGTACGTGTTTTGTAAATATAAAACATGTGCATGTTTTATAACTATAAAACGTGTGTGCATTTTTCCTAGCCTAACTTGCGTGTCATATGACATGTCATGCTCGAGATTAACCAAACCAAGCATTACATAACGTAAGCGCGTTGTGTTTTTATGTATCATGAGCATTTTTCTAGAAAGTAGGATTGCATCTAAAAGGTCCCTCAACTTCTTGCACACACCCCCTAGTTATTGAATAATCAAAGACCTTAACACCTTTAGTTGGATCGAGGCCATATTCGACCATATCATCATCTTTACCTAGGGTTTCCGTAACACCCCGGTTTTGACCTCGTTGCATTAAATGTACATGATGTATATATTGTAAATGATCATGGTGTGGAGCTAAAGGCCAAGGCCCCACCATTGATTGGTTATGCTATGTTTTGGATTTAAATTTGTCACCGATGGTATATCGGGGCATGCGGCATACATATTGAGTTTTGTCATCATGTAAGTATGCATATTTAATTAAAATGAACCCGACCAGCTACGTTCGCAGCAACTAAATTGAGAAGGGGCATGATTTTCACAAGGATAGGGGGGGGGGATGTCAAACCTTGGCCAAAGAGGGAAAAACCCATGTGTCACCACCTTGTCTTACCCAACCACCTCCATTAAGAATTGATGCTGGTAGTTGAGGCAGTTATTACTTGGGAGTGGGTGTGGCAGGATTGTCAGTCCTTGCCCACACGCACACTCCACCCGTGGTTGACTTCACAATGGCAAAAGAAACCACCGCCATCACTCACTCAAACATTCCACTCTCTCGACGACAATGCTGAGACATTCACGCACTTTCGGTTGTCTATTCATCTGCGTGCATAAGAGGAGCTATTCATCCTCACGCAAGGATCATTATCTGTCCATTATTCTCACGCACAGAATTTTTCCTGGTTTTGACTCACGCAGCGAGCTGGGAGCCGTGCTCTTTCATCCACGTTTTCAGCTGTATGATCTCCTTACAGACTGGTATGGACGTGTAATTTTCCGTCATTTTAATGATGAGATTGGAACTATTGTTCTTCCCATGAGTTATGGCCGTTCTCCTCAAGATTTGTTGTGTTTCTATGGTCTCCCTTACATCGTGATTGTTGTGGTTTTCTTTATATTTTGGAGACGGGAGTCTACTCATTTCACGCACAGGTTGGAAGTCTGTATTTTTCTCTTCCTCAGCGTGGTCTATGTATGTTTCCCGGTGACTTCATTGCCTAAGGACGGGCTGTGGTTTTCCCCATGCCATGAGCCGTGTTTGTTGTTACGCTTTGAGGCTGCTGCGGATTGTTCGGAGTCGTTTTTCCCCTGTTAAGCTGAAATAGTTAATTAATTGCACGTGTGCAATGGTTGGTCTTTGGACTGTGTTGGAAGCAGGGTTGGGGGCTTGGTTTGCTTGATAAAACTGGTGGCTGGAAACCACACAGACAGAACTAGAGGGCTGGCTTTCTTCTCCACAACCCGTGAATAGCACTGGAAGGGAATGCAGGGCCTAAGGGACTGTGTAGCAGAGAAGGGACTGATTCCTTGTGTTGGGTGTGTGTGGGTGTCTTAGAAGTCAGGCTAGTTCTGGTGTAGGTGTTCTTAGCTCTGTAATGGGCTCACCGGCTTAGCATTTAGCCTTTCCTAACTCCTGGATGGCCTGATAAACCTGACCATGTTGGCTTGGTTGTCTTGTTGATGGCCTGATAAACCCAACTGTGTTGGCTTGGCTGTGTTTTGTGTATCCTTGGCTATGTGTAATCCTGCTTGTTCCCTTATTCCTTGGAGAATCATGCCCAGCTCGGGGGTGGCAGCGTTGCTGAGAGATTAAGGAGCACGCTGGCCTATGGTTGGGTGGAACGTTGCAGCGACGTAGCTGGTTGCGGAAGGAGTTCTTCATAAGATAAGTAATCTTGCATATTTTACTTCTGCAACCATATTTACTGTTAATGATTATGATGAACATGTTGAATGAATGCTTGCATGAACGTATGTTGCTTCCGCTGTGTATGATAAATGATTATGTATCTGTGCATGAGAAATAATTACATCTGTGTATGTTTTACTTCAATGCATTTCGTTATCAGCATTCTGTTTCAGCATTTCAACATTTTTATGAGTTCACATGTTCATAGGGCTGGTAGCCCGGATGGTTAACACCATGTTCGTGTCCTCTTCGTCGGTCGGAGGGACGGGGACGTGACAGTTTCCATAAATAATCCTCGCATCTCCCTTCATTCTATAGTTTGAATTATGGATTTTTTTTTTAATTTTTAATTTTCTTATAAGTAATATAACATGCATTCTATCAAAAGAAACAATCAAATATATGTTTGGATCTAAAAGTTTGTTAAATTAACATTAAGTTAACACATTGTTTAATCAAATCTTGACACTTAAAAAGCCCAAAAATTAATTCACATATATTTCATCAAGGAAAACATGAATGGAAAAGGTAAATATACACCTCTACTAATCAAGATATTACCCCTCAAGAAGTTATCAATTTACAACCTTACTGCAAAGTAGTCACCAAAACCTTAACTCGCATATCTTCCTTCTAAAATGATTCCTACTATTTTTCATTCCAAAAATGCTAATTTTCCCTTCAATTATTTTGAAGTGCACGAAAAAGGGAATTTCCATGGACATGTAAACTACTCACGTTTCTTTGTATCCTTAGCATTTTTTATTCTATTTAAAATATTGATTTATACACTTTTAGTGCTTATAAATGACATATAATACACACATAAAAGGGTATATATATATAAACAAACTTAGGTAGTGACTTCTATAAGATGTCTCGAATAGGTCCTATGCTACAAGAAACAAGTGTTGAAGATTATTTTTGATATGTTAGAAAATGGTTGTGTAAGGGGGTGCAAATCCATTATGATGAAGACATGGATTGATCAATTCATGGGTGAATAGTGTTAATTTGTCAAAACGTGCAATGATTAATCACTGTATATTATTTGCAACTAGAGATAACACATAGCTAAAACTTCTTGGTCTTTGACCAATGTCAAAAGTAGAAATAAAAGTAGAACTTGGTGAAAATATTTGGCAAAATCCATAAAAATTTATAAGTTGACCAAAGGTGTGAAACTCAACTCTCTGCCTAAACTAGTGCATTAGGCAAATTTAATTATCTACTTGAAGAAAAGTGTATATTTATCCATAATATATAATTAAAAAATATCTCATATTAATGAGGTTTGGTTAGTTAATATCCCATATTAATGAGGTTTAGTTTGTTGAGAGGTACAAAGGGGTGTTGTGATTTTTAATATGTTTAATTCATTAATTAAGTTGGTTGTTTAAAAATATAAGATTATATAATTTCTGATTTTAATTTTTTTCAATTTGCTTTTAAATTAAACTCTAATAGGAAAATATTTGTTAGAATTATAATTTTGGGTTGTTAAAATTTTTATTTTGAAATTAAAATAGATTCAATATCTTTAATTTTAATTAAATTTAAATAAAAAATTGACAATTTTTCTTTATATTGTTAATTTTTCTTCCTGTTATTATTTTTAGAGTAACTAAAAATATCAAAAAATCAAAGTATAATCAATGTCCACCATAACATATCATTAACTACATTTCCATATTTAAATTGGGAAACAAAATTAGAATTTAAAAACAAAAATCATTTGGATCGCTTCATCTCCACAGAGAACATCAAACGCATTTACAAGTAAAGCTTGTAGCACTCCAGTCAGAATCTCCCACTGAACGTCATACCAATTCAACACGTCTAAGCGGGACCGACCCCCTGAATTGTTGACCTGGATCGGTAGAACGATGCCTGCGCATTCTATGAATACCCCCTCCAGCGGAAGAACACACAGGCCTCGCGGGCCCGATGAAAGATTTCTATCCCGGGAATCGACTCCTCAAAACGCCAACCAGAGGCCTCGCGGGCCCGATGGAAGATTTCTTCCCCGGGAATCAAACCCCGAGCAGAGTATCATGGATCAGTGCACATCCCTTCTAAACAGTCTAATGAAACACGAGTATGGTTATGTATTTAACGAGCCCGTCGACCCTGTGGCCCTTGGGGTTCCGGACTATTTCACTGTTATCACTTCTCCCATGGATTTGGGCACCATCAAGGAAAAATTGCAGGACAGCGTTTATTCAAGCCCACTCGAGTTTGCCTCTGATATGAGGCTCACTTTCGACAACGCGCTGAAATATAACGGTCGTGGCAGCCGGGTTGAGAAGATGGCCAAAACCCTAAGTACGCGTTTTGAGAGCAAGTGGGAGAAGATTGAGAAAAATATGGCGGCCGACGAAGTTGTTGCTTCATCTGGGATGGGTGGTGTCGACGAGTCCCTGCAAGAAGTTGTGGGCATTGATGAGTCCCTGCAAGAAGCTGTGGGCATGACGCCTGAGAGCGTGCAGACAATTGTCAGAGCTTTCCAGGAATGGGAAGACAGTATTCCCGGCCCGGTTCTTGATTTTCTGAAGAGGCACAAGACGTGCATGGCTGACAGTGGCACTAAAATGGAATTGGATATGAATGTCTTGACCAGCGAGCAGTTACGTGAACTGCTCGGGCTTGTGAGGAGCTGTTTAGTGGTCCGTGGTCCGTGATCTGTTAATTAGGGTTTCCTAGTGCGGTGGTGAAGACCGGGACTGATCCTCAGACTGGTTTGTGAATGCTAACTTTTTATTGTATCTTATTGCTATCCTTTTTTTATCTTTATTCGAAACATACTATGGCTCGTGAGATGGTTGATATTCAAGAGTATTTATACAATCATAAAACATGATATTGACCTTGGGAAGGTCGATATTCATTCTTCAAAGTATTTATACAATCATAAAATGTTATACAATCATAAAATAAAAAAGTATAGTTATAGTTATAGTGACTATATCATAAAGTATAGTTATAGTTATAATATACATTTATTATATTTCATGTTTAATGTTTTTATCACATTTATATAATGATTTTTAGAGGGCCTAAGAGACTTTTCCATTGTTGGTCATATAGGGTATGGTTAACCTTGATTTGGGTTTTTGGATAATAATGAATTAGATTATTTTTGCACGGCCAAGTTGATCATATAGGGTATGGTTAACCTTGATTTGGGTTTTTGGATAATAATGAATTAGATTATTTTTGCATTGCCAAGTTGGTCATATAAGGTTTGGTTAACCTTTATTTGGGTTTTACAGTATGATAAAAAAATATTCTTTGAAAAAGTGTTTGACAAAGATATTTGCTATAAATTAGTTTATTGCCTATAAAATAAATAGACATGTAAACTTATAACATATTTTAAAAGATTTAGGCATTTCTCATTCTTATTTTATTTTGAAGGGTTGTGCTCCCTTATACCTTAACAACTTAATATTGTTCAATCAATACCCTTAAATCTAGTGAGATATCTAAAAAGATTTGCATTAGTTCCATTGAAAACTTAAAGGGGAGATTGTTCAAAATTAAATGAAAAAGATCATAAGAAAAATGATGGCTTAGCCCCACTAGAAGTGATAGGGGTGGCTCCCAAGAAGATGAGAGATATCCCTAACACATTCACCAAAATCATTCCTCATATTAATTATGGAGATAAAAGGGCAAAAGATGACAATATGAAAAAAAATAAAGAAACATTATAGATTTACAAATGTGTGACTCGTGTACACAAATCGCATAGTGCACATAGTGAATAACTTTCTCTTACTCAAATTATAACAATGTCCTACTTTTAAATTAAGAAAAATCCTAAGATGAAGAAATAAGCTAAGATCTTAAAGAAAATCAAAGAGAAAGAGATATAGTAGAGATGTAGTCGCTCAAAGGTGGTCAATCTCAAAGGAGTTATAGAGAGGGAAATAGATATCAACAAGAGTATTATTGAAATTTATTGACAGAGTTAGAAATATTGAGATCCCAACTTCACTATGCTTAAGAGAAACTCTAGCAATTGAGAAATTAGTAGCAAACAAGACATACTTGATCTTCTACTCCAAAAGGGGAAGAAAGTAGTTGTAGCTAAATTTGGTCACCCTTGGAAATGGAGTAGAGCTACTCCACATTACACCTCGATTCAACTATTTGTAGATCCTTTAGAGTTTTTTTTTTAGACCTATTTATGTATGCTCACGACATACAAAATTGATACTCGAGATCACACTCAAAATGGCCAAAAAAGAAAAATCAAAGTACAAAATGGACAGGTTTTCAGTGGAGATCACAATGGTCATATAACTATATGCAATGGATCTTGAGCCCTAACAACTGGAACTACCTGTCAAACATATAAAAGGAAGGTCCATAGTTGGAGTAAGCGATCACTCACCCTTATGTTGAAGGAATATGCTCAAGTATATTTGATTGAACTAGGAATCTCTTAACCTTAGTCCTATTCTTAAGAAAAATGCTTTATGTCCTCCAAGTCTATCATGTTCTCTTCTATGGTTTGTTGATCCAACCCCTTCCTACCATATGAATCTTAAATCTATGTTGTAGTGTTGAGTTAGAGTGTGAATGGTGGTTGAGACTAGAGGAACCCAAGCTTGGGTGATGAGGTTTTCTTGAAAAGATCAACTATAACATTCTTCTTGTCAACTTTTTTACTATCTCAATATAGATATATCTATTCCCACTCTAAGGCCCTACCAAGTTGTTTTTGTTATTAATTATTAAAGAGTTATTGCATTTGAATTATATAATTTGTGTTGAACTATAATGGTTTCAAAAAGGCACATGCCTTGTTGGAATTGTGTGTAGGTATCAAGAAAGATTTAGTTCTTGATTAATTGGTGACAAATACCAACAATAATGATTTTAATGCAATCAAAACCTTCACAAACAACCACCATCACTCGATCACATTGGATAACATATATTACATACCATACAATGTATGCAACTACCACCCCAACTCAAAGTTAAATGTCTTGTACACCATGACCATGTGGCTTAACAATCACCAATTTTTTGCAAACAATATGCACTCGAAAATAGTATAATAAATGATATATAGGTTAGGATATGTACACTCTTAGAACTGCAATGCTTCAAATTCAATGATGTATATCCTAACGTATATAACATTTATTACTCTATTTTGGGGCGCATATTTTTTGCCCCAATTTTTTTCCATCTGTATTCTTAAGGCATTCAAATTTGGAGGGTGGGATATAACCAATGTTTTTTTATTTCCAAAGTACATATGGTTTTCATGGTTAAGCATGTATATGATCAACCTTGTGCATATATAAATAACTGGCAATTCCCCCTGATGGTGCAAAGGACGCTGTAAGAAAACAATGTGCTAAAATGTAATATGTACATGTGGAATTACATGATTTTACTATAATGGATAGGTTTTAAACCTATTGTTTCATGCTTGTATGAAGCATTCATGATTGCACTAGTGCTACAAATGTTGCATATGGAATAATACTATAGGGAAAAGATACAATAAACACCCGTAAATGAAACAATAGTTTTATGAATACTTTGCAAAATCCATTAATTTTCTATAAACTTATAACACATGCAATAAATACTTAATAGTAGAAAAAATTTCAAGTACATAAAATGAATATTAATATAATGCATGAAACAACATCATCTTATCTTGATAACAAAGGAAACAATGTTAAAAAGGATTTACATCCTAATGATATCAAATAAAATTGATATAGATTATTTAGAGAATGAAATGAAGGAAACAATATAAAAATGGAAACATGCATGGAAAATATTTTGCAGAATACACAACAGATATGTATGGTAAAACCAAATTTCTATTACTCAATGGAATGGGAAAATATTATAAACTACAAGCAATACAAACTAGCTCATATGGTGGTAGCTTACCTATAAGAGAGATGTCTCAAATATGCTCATTCACAAGAGATGATCTTACAAAGAGCCTAAAAATGTCCTTTTTATCACAAGCATATAGGAAAAAACCCTAAATGTCCAAAAACCTAACCTTAAGAGATGAACCGCCAAAATATTTTTTGGGCCCTAAGGTGGCTAGATAACCTCTTGGGGGAACAAATTTTGCAAATGAACTTATGTTTAGGGAACAAAATATATCATTGGAATGAGCTAATTGAGAAGTAAAACCATTCCCCTCCTCCCAAATGGCCAAATAACACCATTTAGGGCCTAAAAATGGCCTTGGAAATTTGGGACTTAAAAAACCATAGAAAATTTCCTAGAATATGGAGAAACATTATAAATCAGTGGAGTATACATGTATCCACCTAGATTATTCCTCCCTCATTAGGGATAAATGGTCCCCATTACATCAAGTTCCTCCATCATATGGAGCAAATTTTGTTGAATCTGGTTCCTTGTGAGTGACTTTCCTTGGTGAAGAAGCTTCCCTTATGATGATTCGATACAATTGAATGTTCTATTGGTGAGTGCCATTAATTTCAATGGCCATAGTTAGGTCAACTATCACTTCTTAAATGCAGTTAGGATTGAGTTCTTTAGGGGGGAAGTGCTTGAATACCTGTAAGGTGTCCAAGAGAGGTGGAAAATATGGTGGAAGTAGCTCCACTTAAATAATGGGTGCAAGATGAGAATTGGATCTCCAATCTATAATAGCTGCCAAACTATCAAAGCATGAAATCCTAGGGTCCCAAACTATCCTAAAAAATAACCCACCATGTTGAAACTGTACCACTTTGATCATAATTGGTTGGGCCTCATGCCTAGACTATAGTGTCCACTCTTGTAACCCTAAGTTGTAATGTCTAGAAGACTCGAACCTACTATTATGGATCATCTCCTATAGATGTTCCTCAGTGGAATCAAATTCTACAAGTCCACTGTCATACCCGATCATGGGTATCAACAAAGAAAATATATTCTGCCATAGGGGATGTGCCCCCATGACCTCCTCTCAGGGCGTCCAAAAAATGGCACAAACCAATCATATTATTTCTTGGAACCCACATCCAAACTAGGATTCCACTATGCCTCATAACTATCGACTCTAATTATGCTACACTGATCAACTATGTTCCAACTAATATGTACAGCTCCTTCCAAAAACATCCTAAGAAATGTGTTGTCCCAATCATGGTCAATGTACTCAAGCAACCTATGGAGCCTAAATACCTTCCTAAAGAACCAGTCTACCATTGTTGGTGCCTCATACTACAATGAAGTCCCTGGAATGTAGTTCCTACTATGCACCTCTAGTAATCTATCGACACACTCTCCCACCTCTATCCCGAAATGAGTTTAGATTTCCATAATCGTACTAGATAGGTATACTCTAACTCTTTCTATTGAAAATTCATGCAATCCCACACATGTCTCCACACATCATCCTCGAGGCCCTTCCATGAGAACCTCTCTCTGATCTGTTGGTAAGTCTAGAGGTACCTAGGGGCCCCTGCCAAGGGTGTATCATGTATAACCCCCATGATATCTTATCTAAGGGTGGAATAAGGTACTAATTATATACTAGCTTTGTATTAGATGATATCGTCCACCACTCTATACCTATCATCCATAAACTCACATCCAAACCAATCCTTGGAATATTCCACTAGAAGGTGGGACTTGCAATCAACTGAAATCCCTTGAGTCAGTCCAATGTGTCATGGATCTACTCCTAATGTGTCTTTACATCTTTCATAATGATCACAATGTCGCAAAATAAATCATCCATCATGCCTATCTCCCTATCCCTATCCTGATGATATCCCGACCGAAGATCAATCTCTAGAAAGTACTCTATCCCATGCCTGAATATGCTCTCCATAATGCCCAATGTCTCATGTAACTGTCTCAATTGATCCTCCCATGTCTTGTTATTTATGAGGAGACCATAAAATAACACTAGCATAAAGCTTTGTATCTATGGTGTGAATATGGGGTCATGAGATATTGAAAGGTGGAAATTATGTTGGCCAACCCCAATGGCATGACCAAGAACTTATAGTGCCAATAATGACACTCAAAAGTATTATGGTGGTATCCCGATCGATGATCAATCTTTGAGGAATATGCTGCTCAATGAAGCTCATTTATCAACTTATCTCCCATGGACAATCCAAACTCAATTGTATGCTCAAATTCCCTGTCGAGAAGTCTAATTGATCCACAATCCCATACTGATGTGTCCATGTCCTCAATATACCCATTCCCTCCATAAGTGGGTGCATATACCTCTTTGATCACTAGTCCACAAGGTATATGATTAACTCACCTATCTATATTTGTGACTTGAGCTATCAATGCGCTCCCTAAAAGAAGTGGCTCATGATCTCCTAGATGTAGACTATGTGTATAATCAGAAGTATCTAAGCCATATCTCTCATTAAGCACATGTGAATCTTAATTCTCCTCATGCTCGAGCATCACAAGAAGCTCCTCCATCAAACCATAAGTACCACTAACATCCTCATGTTTCCTAACTAACATAGATTACTAAAATGATGAAGAATGTGGCAGACTCAACTCCCTATAAAGCTCATCCACCTGATTTTTTTATTCATGAATGGTCATTTGAGTGCCCTTCAAAGAATCCCTAGTAACCTGAAGCTGATGGGTACGCTTCTCAACTTCCTCTACTTTCCTGTTTAGTGCATCTAAATAAATCTCATCAAGAATAAGAAGATGATATCTATCTGAAAGTAGGTGTAGGTAATTAGATTTTGTCACCACAAATGCTTCTTTGAGTGCCTAAAAATATGAAAGGGAAAATTATCTTGCAATTTCTTATGTGTCACTTCCTTCCAACAACAATTTCCATTACTTTATGAGTATCATCAAAATGATTTATGGCTGCAATATCATGTCTTCGCTTACCTTCGACTTCCCTATCAAATGATGGGACTCATGGGAACTATCACCTTCTGTTGCAGCTGCAACATTTTCCCAAAATTCCAAAAAATTTCGGGACCCTCCTTTGCTTATATTAGCTTGATTTTCTTCTTTAACTTGATTCACTGATTTTTCAGAAAGATTTGTTCCTGAAATGATCCACATTTGTTTTGGCTTTGAATGCGTTTCAATAGTTTGAGTCAAGAGAGTATTCGCTAGCAACCCCACCGTTGCAGAGGAATAATGAGTTTCAGCCTCGTTATTTTTCTCCGACGCATTTGTCGGCTGACCTTTGGTTTCGAGTCGGAGCGTATTGTTACTTTGGTGTCCGCAGTTGCGGACGGCAGATGGCAAGGTCTCCCGATTTTCGCTTTGTTTTTTGTAAAACCTCACGTCGTTGTTTTCACCGCTCCGTAAGTCTTGAGCTTCCGCTATTGCGGCTGCTAAAATCATTAGCCTTCCGATCTTTTATTTGATTTTCCTCCAATCTTTGCCTATTGCGGATTGATTTATCCTTTGCCAATCCCGATTCCACTATGGTTCTGATGATTAGTCCTGCGAAGCTCCGATCTGGTTCTTCCATGCGGACAGCCTAGTGGTTTTCCTGCCCGTCATTGCGGAGGGAATTATCCTTGCGTCGTCTGATCCATAGTTTTTCGCCGTCCGATATTTTTTCCCTCCGCCTATATATATATATGGGATCGGACGTTTGGATTATCCTATTGTTATTTCGACTGTTGCTCTCGTGTGCTGTCATTTTCTCGAGCTTGGTTGGACCCTGCTGTTGGTGTACACTCGTTCCAGGTGGCTTCAACTGTGGAAGCTTGACCGCCCTTCTTCCCGCTGTCCACACAGCATTTCCAGGTAGGCTCCTTATTGCATTATCCCATTCCGTTCGAGGTTTTGGTTGATTTTTCTACGGTTGGGTTTTCCCATGGCCGTTTTACCTTTGGCCCTGTTATTTGCTTGTATATATAGTTGGGGATTTGTATCATAACTATCTACGGGGGGGCATTTTCACCCACAGGGTAGTTGTTTTACCTCGGCCTTTTGTTAATGCAACCCTGTGCTTAGAGAATAGGGGGTTTGGTGCAGACGTTCGTTACGCTGTCTGCACCAATCCGCCCTGTGTGATGATGTTTCGATGGGGGACGGTTTTTCGTGGCTTTCCTTTGATGCTTGGACTGGTTTCCTCCCTTTCATGCTGCCCGTATCCTTCAGACCAGTCGCGTTTCACCGCGCTGTCCCATGCGCCCGGTTCACGGTCGTTTTCAAATCCATGATGGCGGAGGGGGATATATCACTGCATAGAGTTTATTGACCATAGATTGCATAGGAAGTTTCTTTTCTGAAAACGCACCGCTAAAAAAAGCTTGAATATATTTTCACTGTCATTCCCCACAGCGTGATGATCATGGTGCCCACAGAGAGCCGAAGTTTCCTTCATGTTAATGTAGTTTGTTCCCTGCTCGAGATATGTTGATAGAACTGTTTTATTAGACAACGGCGTTAGCTTGCACATATTTGCTTCATTTAACGACTTTCCATCATGTTAAACATAGAGAAATTTAAACACTGCACATTGTTCTCTCAATGGTTGCAACTCAGTCTGAGATATCTTAATGATTATAATCTTGTATATGACAGGAATATTCCGAATACAAAATGTCAAAGCGACAGAAGAATAGGTTCCCTGTGGTCAAAGAGGATCCTGAAGTGGAAGTTATTACCAAAACCAAATACATCTATGAAGATACCAAGTGTATATCTGGTGTAGAACCTGAATACCAGTGGGGAGAGATATACAGGTTGATCACGCACCGAGAGGTGCCTGATATGGGCTTGGAAGAAGAAGGAATTTATTCCAACATAGAGAGATCTTCACCAATGAATATTGCCACCAGACCAGAGCTCTTCCCATGCTCTAAAGTGATTGGTTGGATTCTGCCCCAGGAAGATGTAACCACGATGATCCTGGAGAATGTTGAAAAACATGGCTATGCTGCCTATATCCCCGGATATGTAGCCCTGGCCTACCACCTTCCAGAAGCACAAGTATTCTTGTCTGACGATTGGTTAAATAACCTCAAAATGGACCTTGTTGAGACTCTCAAAAGGATGTTTTTATTAGGAAAACATTTCAGAACCAGGCATACGGGAGATTATGACACAACAAGCTTAAGGGCCCCATACAGGTTCATAGCTTTAATGCTTAACATTATTTTTGGAAGAGCTCATGGTAGGTTCTTCAAATTGGAATGGATGCCAATTATTTTTTGTGTTGCCACCCAGGGGACCATTTTCAACTGGGCCAACATAGTATCAAACAGTCTTTCAGCCTGCATTGCCTCGGCTTTGGGAGGAGTGTCCCAAAAGAGGTTTGAATTCTACATGAGTTCCATACTTGTCGATTGTATATTGTGCAATCAACCTTTCCCTGGCCTCAGGTGCATCTGGGATAGGGAGAGGATGCCTGTTTATGCTGCATACAAGCCACTGTGGGTGCACAAGTACCACAGTCATTACCGAGAGATCTGTGAGCAGTTCATCATGCCACTATATACCCTCATTTTCCTGAAGGAGTGTGACTGCATGTCAGAAGAGGCATTGCAAGTTATTGAGGAGTATGCAGATTATTATTTGACCGAGGATGGCCTATACTTCAGAATGTTTGGAAGTTCAAGAGCACCCCCCTGCTGCCCAAATACGCCACCGACTACATCATTCACAAGGAGGCGGTTAGGCAAGTATTCCTAGATGGTATATGAAGCTTCTTATTTGAGCACAAGAAGGCTACCTATGCCCATTTTCCCTTCAAGTTAGGCAGTTATAAGTTTACCAGAGTGAAGAAAGCTGATGAGTTTGTAGAAGAGTTGGAAAGGTTTCATTTTGGTGAGATGCCCTTCCATAGAAATGACTCCTATAGTAAAGTAGTTGAACATTGCAAAGAAAACAATGTACATTTTGAATATACCCACCATTGGGATAGAGAAGAATCCATCTTCCATAATGCATTGAACATAACAGCCTTGAGGAGAAGGTTCAAGAAGAAGAGTACCACGAAAGGTGGGAAGGGAGCGGATGAACAAGCCAAAGCTAATGAAGAAGCAAGGAAACCAAATGAGGAAGCCCAAAGGCTAGCACAAGAAGCTGTAGGGTGGTTGCAGGGAGAAGAAGAAGAGAAAAGAAGAGCTTCCCAAGAAGCAACCAAAAAGGAAGAAGAAGATGCTAGGAATGAAGAAGAAGAAAAGAAAAGAAAGCTTGATGAGGAGCTTCGAAAACAAGAAGCAGAGAGGCTAAAGCTGACACAGACAGAGATAGAACAGTTAGCCTCTGACACAGCTGGCAGTCAGACCCAGGACATAGAAAAACCTGAGGTTCAGGACCCAGAAGTACCGGCTGCCAGCATATCTGGATAGTCTGTGGTCCCTACACTGAAACTGGTCCCCTTTGCACAGAAGAAAGGGGAAGAAATACCCGTTTTTAACACTGTTTTCTATGACAAGGAGACAAAGAGGATAGTGAAGAGAATGGAAAGGAAGGTTGACACAGGAGGTCTACCCAGGAAAATGATAACGGATACACCCGTTGTATTTGGAACAGACCAAGATCCAATATTCACCATTAGAGTCGGAGCTGCACTGATTCACGCTTCGGAAGATATTGTGGACAAGATTATGACAGACTTGGAGGAATCCAAGAAGTCCTCTGCTCAAGTGAAAGACACATTGAGAAAGGAGAGAGAGGAAAGAAATAAGCTAAAGAGGAAATATGAGGACATGAAAAAAGAGATAAGGTGTTCAAAGGATGAACTGCAGCTCCTCCAAGTAGAGAAACAAGCTAGGGAGACTACACAAGAGTGTCTAGAGAGGGTGCAGCAAGCGTATCAAGAGCTGAGGACGGAGAAGGAGCAGCTGCTGGGAAAAATAGAAGACTTAGAGCTGCAAAAGACCACTTTGGAGGCAAGTGAGAAGCAAGCTCAAGAACAAGAAGTGAAGCTTCAAGAGCAGATCTCTTCTCTAACAACCGCTTTAGAGGCAGCAAAAGAGCAGCAGGTCAATCTACAACCCTTTAAGGAGCATGTGCTAGCACAAAAGGCCAAGATGTTGTAGCTGCAAACCGCCATAGAAGAAGAGAGATGTAAAGTTGTGCAAATAGACGGCCGATTAGAGGAAATTTTGGAGACTTCCTCTTATTTTGTTGATAGATCTCAGGACGTCTTAGAAGTCCTAACCACAAGAATGGCAAGGCTGGAAAATAATGAAGAAACTCCTACAGAGGTGCCCTCGAAAGATCGACAGGACCTAAAGCAGGATTATGATTTAGTAGAGTTTGCTATAAACACAGCAGAAGATTTCAAAAAGGCTGTGAGAAAGACTAAAGGAGCATGCACAAAAATTTTCAGAAGGCTCCTGATTACATACAACCAGTGCCAAGTAGAGGTCGAGTAGAGGCTTGATGTTTTTCCATACCACAATTCATTTGTGGAAATTTTGCAGAAGAGGTATCAGGAGGAGGAAGCAAAAATACAACACATTAAATCCCTTGATGACCAGATCTTAAGGGATGAAGTAGATCATTCCGCCATCAGTGTGCAGCTATTGGAGGATCAACTTCGTTTAAGTGCGGCCAGAATTGAGGCCATCAAGAACCAGGCTGCAAAGTTCGAAATAAACATTCAATTTTTGGAACCTTGCATGTTTGAAGGCATTGCCTCCGAGGCTTTGGCGTGGAAGAAAGTCCTAAATACCCAAGCTGAGCCCTCCTCTTGAATAATCATTCACTTTTGTATGTAACGATTTTGTAAACATTAGAGGAAAGTAAAATCTTGGGAGGCGAAAAGTTGGGAATCCCAAGGGTCATTTCTGGGCAGCCCAACAGTCTCATCCTTTTGTATAAATATAGAAGATTTAGAGTAAGGAAGGGATTTTTCCCAGTTAGACATGAAAAGCGATATTGTAAGAAGAACTAATTTTTTTTGCAATAAAGAATTATTGTTTTCCTGTTGGAGAAAGATTGGTGGGACTTTCAAATGTTATGCTGTGGATTGCGGAAAGATGAACTATTTTGTTTTTCCAGCTTTTGTCCATAAACCGTGAGATCGTTCTAACTCTTAGATCCTATGTTCTTTTTTGAATGTTTTCTGGTTCATTCTGTGGATTTACCACCATGAGTAATGTATGTTGCTCATAAACAATTGGCTATCTGATTGTCTAAATATCTCTAATGGTTCATGTGTTGTAAGAAGGAATATCAGCTATCTGTAATTTCTCTTTATAATGCATGCACAATACACATTACTCATAAATAAGTTACAATTTTTCTCCCCGGGGATAGATAGATAGATAGATAGTTAGTTTTATTTTATTACTGCATATGTGATCGAGATGCTTGTGAGTTCTAAGACAAGAGGTAAGAACCTGCGCATCACGTTGTGAATATTCCTTGCATCCTTTATCACCCTACATGGTTAATTAGGCATATGCATATCATACATTAAGTCAAAAAATACAAAAATACACGGTGGACCGAGCCACAACCGGTAGAACCTTTGTTTTTGTTACTTGACCTACGGTAGCCGGACCGCAAACCAGACGGATTCCCTATACCAAACAGTCACTGGATAGTTGGGAACGTTGACTGGGGAGAATCCCTTACTGTTGTTGCATGTGAATTTACAGGCCTCAACACCTTCATATAAATTTTATGATTTGTATCCACAATCATTCTTCCCAATATTTTCTCCCTCTTTGTCGTCCTTCTTGCATAACTTAGCATCCAAGGGAATCTTATCCAACACCAAATATTTATCATGATTAGGTACTAACACACAAAAATAATCATAATCACCATATGTACAATCCACATTCCCATCATAGCCTCATAGGATATCTCTAATGGTGGATCAAAGGATGGGGTTTTGTCAAATTCATTACACACATCCTAAACATGAATAGATGCATGCACTTATAAGAAGTCATCTTGGGGTTTCACCAAATTTCCATCATGAGATGAGGCATTCACGTCAATCACTTCATATTTTAACCTTTTATTTATTCCCAACTGATACGTGTGGCTACAACAACTTCGGATGCTATAACAATGTTGTTAGATCCTTCTGATATTCTTGATAAACTTGCAAGAGTTCTATCACGAGTTTCTGGTTTGTCTTCATCCTTCCCAAATAAATTGATAACAACATGCTGATATTGAAATAGAAGAGTATTTTTCACTTTAAAAAACATGAAAATACCTATGACTAATAACCCCTCAAGTAGTAGGATGTGTAGCTCTTATACCACTATAATATACCCTCTCTAATAGAATATGTATCTCGTGTTTTATGATATAGTATTTGTTGATTATTTGGTTCATGAATTTCATCAAATAGTTTATATCATGCCTTTCTTCCACTATAAGTTTACCTATAAGTATGAGTTGAGTTTTCTTGCTGACTATTGATGTATTTTAATTTAATACTTTTGTTAAGAACTTGGTGATTCCTCTCTACTAACACTATACTACTCCTTTCCACTACATATATGAAGATATTCACATGCAATTCTAATGTTGTATTTGTTGACTTGTGATATTAATGATGCTTTTGAAATGAAATATGTGTAATATTGTCCAACTTCAAACCTGATATATTTTATGTAAATAAAAAAATTGAGATTTGACTAATATACTATATTAAAACTGACATTTAATTACATGTATGAACTACAAATCATAGATCTTATTTGTTTTAGATGATGGAAATGAGTGACAAGTCTGTGGATGGTTGTAGTAGCTTTCCCTCTACCCCAAAGTGCTATTAAGGAATGTTATAAGTGACCATTCTCCTCCAAAGCACCCAGTAAGGAAAATATCATTTTATTTCTCCCCCAAAATCCTCGTCAATAGGTTTGTTCCCTATCATCTAAATAACACTACCCTCACAATGAAATATTGGCCCAATACCGAAGAGACAAGTCCCACCCAACAAAGTCTCGGCTCATAAATGAAGTCATGACCCCTATTTAGAAAGTGTGTTTCCTCTGCAAGGAAACAAACCTAAATTGTAAAAAATAAGACCTCAGGGAGTGAACTCGTCCTTTGAAGTGTAATATGTTGCCTCTTTTTTAATCATAGAAAACTTCAATATGAATTCCACATTGATTCTCTCATGATTTCTAGCATTGGGAAAATGTTTTGTATATCATTCTCTTAGAGTTTCACAACCCATGGAGGGAATGGACCATTCATATCCATGATAAGTTATGTGGACTAATTAGTCATGTGTTGACTAGATGATTAGAGGTTTCAAATGCTTATCTTGGAGCCAGTCACGTGTGATTGAAGAGTGGTAGTAGGATAGAGGTCACATTGCATACTCAATGAATGGGAGTGCTCCATAGCCGCGGAGTGATATATTCTTTAGAGAGTGAGATGACTTGTCTATGTTACAAGGAGATCTTATCTCCTTGTATATTATACAAGGTCTAATCTAATGTTGAAGTTTACAATTGGCTCTAAGAAGTGTCTAAGGCTTCTTAGATTATGGTCAAATCAGCATTAGAGCTCTTGGATAAGAATATGACTGCAAGTGACGAGAAATCAATGAGAATAAATTTTTCATGATGAATAAACATCCATGAAATCAAGACAACCCATTGAAGAAGTTCCAAAGGAAGCAGAAGACAAGAAAAGGAAAAATACCCCAATGAAATGGGGAACTTGGACCTAGAAGACAGAAATGACAAGTCAGCTTGATGATAAAGAAAAGATAAATAAAATTTAAGTAAAATGACAAGCCGACCTAATTGTGTAAATTTCTAATCAACTAAAGAATATAAATATAAGTGTTCTCAAATTCATTTGACACATTCACGACACACTACTCTTTCACAAGTGTGCATCATCTAGCTGGGTTGTCCTAGATCAAAAGAAGTAATATTTGGGGTTATCTTATTCTATTGAAGGATTGCTACCCTTATTAGGGTTTCTTGTGGAAGGAGAGAACATTATTGTAAATAGATTAATGTTTATGGTTGGTACAATTCTTGTATTGGATTCATTTTCTTTAGAAAAATGTTTGTTGGGTTTTCTCCTGTTTAGGTTTCTCAAGGTAAAATCTTTGTGTTTCTTGTACATGGTTATATTTGAGCAGTCCTTGATTTTAATTCTATTTCAAATTAATAATTATATGATTGTGGGATGAAGTAAATAATGAAACAAATTTTAAAGGGATGCAATTATACTAATAAAGTTATTAAAAATCTAACATGGTATCAGAGCAGTTTTCAATATATGCCATTGTCCAAAAATGTTATTTCCCTTATCTGGAAAATAGGGACTCCAAGTTTGGATAATTTTCTACATGGAATGGACATGGAAATAAACCATTGGTACTCACCCTAGGAGGGCACACTTATCTATGGAAACAGATTCCAATTTGGAGAATTTTCAATTTTTGACCTAATTTTTGTTGAGGGCCAAGAATTATGGATTCCAGTTTTGATCAAGTTTGAAGAAATATTGGGTTCAATATTGACATGTTTGAATCATCCCTCCGATTGAACATCTATCTATGGATACAAATTTTAGACTCACCAAACTTCAATTTTGACCTACGTCCTGCTGGGGTTTCTAGGTCAGATTTTCAAAATTTGTCAAATGATGTCCATAATGAAAGACATGTTGGATAATGTTGAAATTGTAGATGAAATCCAATATTATTTTGTAAATATGACAACACAATATCATAAGAAATGAAAATGAGAGAGAATCAAGAGAATAATCAACCTCTATTTAGGCTCAAAAGGATCTTTCAAAACTAAGATGTTACAAGTGTCAGAATCTTGGTCATTATGCTTTTCAATACTCTTAGAAGAAAGGAAGAAATGATGAGAAGAAGAAAAATATGAGAACAACTCCAAAATAAAAGAAGAAGGATCTTTCAAAGATAAAATGTTTCAAGTTTCATATAGTTCTCTACTTTATGTGTAACTTCCCTCAAAAGAAGAGAAAGGAAACATGCAACTAATGTTGAAAAGATTCCACCTTAGAAGAAAAAAAGATAGATGTGATGAGGATTGCAAAGAGTAGTTATAAGCATTCTAGAGGATTCAGGGAAATAATTCCTAGGAATATTTTCTAAGCAATGATAGTATATTTAAGGGGATATTGGATGTAATGCATTTATATACATGAAGACCAATGACAGTGATATCCTTGGATGTCTCCTTGTGCTATGCATGATTCTCTCCAAGAAGACATGAAGACATAAGATGAAGAATTCAACAAGTTCCATAATTTTAGAACTTTTTGAAGAATAATATAAAGGTCTTTGTATCAGACGATGAAGCATATACCACTTCCAAAAACTCCAATGATTTCTGTAATGAGGCAGAAATCAAGAGGCAGCCAACAAAACAAACAAATATAAGTATTGGATACTTTGTGTAACAATTTTTATTTTCAATGATTTGATTTTTTATTTTATTGATGAATAACATAACTATTTTAATTGGTACTTGTTAACTCATGTGGACATTTCTATCATATGTTGCAAACTAGGTCCATAGTGAAGATTATGGAGATGATTATCCATGATCAAGATCTACCCATGATCCTATGGGAATATGCTTCTGGTACGACAACTTATGCTCAGATCAAGTGTCCTCACTAATAATGGGGACAATACTATTGGGGAAGCATTTTCAAAAGTGAAGAATCCTTGGTTGACTACCATACAAGAATACGAATATCCATGATTGAGATTCATCCTCATAGCGTGAGTCATATGACTAGAGGTGAATGGTCTAGAAAAGGGAAATAAATATCTCATTATCATGAGTATATGGTGTGGAGATATTGGTCCAAACAAGGATGAGTTATCCTCTAGTGCAATAATAATCCTTTTGATTATTAGGGCGAGCCAACAAAACTAGTGGATCTACCGAGATGATATAATAAAAAAGAATACAGGATGGCCTCATGATACTTTAGGATGCAAGAAGGCATGCAACTCCCAATAGTTCTTTTAGAGAGAGAGAAAATACCTCAAGCGTTCTCATGTTATATGGAATTTATGTGTCACATCATTGATTCCAAACCTTCTAGCGATGAGGAGCCAACATGCTAGTAAGTTTGGAAGGATGCCATGAAGAATGATGTGTGAAGTTAGTGTCTAGACCTTAAAGGGAATTAGATAAATTTTAGGGTCTAAAATGGGCCTCATTACAAAAAGATCCAACTAAAATGGGCCTCATAAAAAAAAGATCCAACCAATAGAATTTAAAGAAAAAAATCAACAATAATGGTTGGCTTGGCATATTTGTCATTGAAAAAATTATTTATTTTTCTTCATATTTTCAACATATCTCATTGCATTTTTACTCTCAAGTTTCAAGGAGGACTGGTTGGATGAAGAATTGAATTCCACGTCCAACAAGTACCCACACTACATACCTTTTATGGACCCAACCCCACAAAAAAATGAGAAATGCCTGAAAAATGAGTTATTTTAAAAGTAACACATGTTTTTTAGGTATTTCTTGTTTTTCATGGGGTGGGTCCATCAAAAATATGTAATTGATTATTGGATGCATAAATGAACTCCTCATCCAATGAGTGCTCTTGATTGAAACTTGAGTAAAACCGCAAGGAGATATGTTGAAAATACAATTTAAAAAAAGTAGTTTTTCATCTATCATTCCAAAATTCATAAACATTATTTTATTATTTACTTAGGAGGCCCATTTTAGACCTCAAATTTTCTCTAATGAATCCAATGGTGACTTCCAAGTAGATCTACAATGTCTAACATGCAGTTTTGATCAGCATTAGAGATGACTCATGAAGGACGACTAGTTTACAGAATCATAGGGAGTCATCAATAGTATTCAGTGTCCTTAAAAGAGTAGGAGGGTTGTCTCAACAAACCCACTTGATAGAGATGACACAAATGAATACACAATATAATTAGATGTAGAGAGTGCAGAGTGTCCAGATGTATAAGGAGAAAGATACTCATATCCAGAGGGAGTAGTATGCTCCAACATAGATTTAGTATCTTGTTGATGATAAAGAAGACATTATACAGACTCATGCAGGAACCCAGGATGTGATATGTTAGGACAAAGATGTAATTGATGAGTTTGGAATTCACCGGGAATGATGTGGATTCAAACCTTTACTACAAGGTTGTTGAATTGATATTGGTGTTGTATCATTGATGATCTAGTATTCCATTGCGGGAACAATAAAGTTCAATATCAAGTGCAGGAGGGAGTTGGCCTCAAAGTTCAAGATGTGGGATCCCAACCTAATGCATTACTTATTGATATTAGAAGTGTGACAAAGACCATATGAGATCTTCCTTGGATAGAGGGAGTATATAGTTGAGAACCTAAGATATTCTCATGAAAATATGATTTAGCTTCAAATCTAGATTTGGTGGATCCTACGATGTATAGACAGATTATTGGATCCTTAAGGAAATTCCTGATTGAGATGAGACTCTTCCATTGAGTTGTGGTAACACATGTGTCGGGGTACCTACTGTTGATGTATATGTAACTTCGGAATGTATTCTTCTATGTATATTGTATATTGTAACCCGATGTTTATTCCGAGATGTTTCTATTATGTATTTGAGTCATGTTGTCATGACTCGATGTTTTGATTGGGAGGATTAATAATGTAAACAAGTCTTGTCAAGTCATTAGGTAAGTCCCCACAGTTTCAGGGCACTTGAGTTATTATACACTAATTAAGGTGTAGGCTCAAGTAAGTAATTGTAATTTGAGCCTACGTGATTAAGTGCACTTCAAGTGAACGAAAGAATATAAATAGAGAGTGAGACTCTCTATTTATCACACACATCATTCACTCACTCAAGTGTGGCGCACTAGTGAAGAAGGAAATACCGGGACTAGACAGAAGAAGAAGACTACTGCTGTTTTGGGAGATCTCTTATTGTTTTGGTGCTGATTCTATCTCTAAGGAAGTTGTGGGGTTTTCTCCTTTATGGTTTCCCCGAGGAAAACTCTTTGTGTCTCTTGTCTCTTGTGATGTGCTTATGTTTTATTGCTGTCCTTGTTATTCTCTCAGTGAAAAGATCCTAAGATCATAATGCTAGCTTAAATGTTGAAAAAAACTAACATGGTATCAGAGCTAACTTGAGAAAAAGACATTGTGCAGCTACAGGAACTAGGGCTTCCTATTTTGTGGATCTTCCTCCACATATTTTCAGCAAAATTATGCTAGGATGACTCTCCATTGAAGGGTGCATCTTTTTGTCGATGCGGAATTCAATTTCAAGCATTTTCAGTTTCGATGTGGAAATTAGGGCTTTCTACAGAAGAGGAATTTTTGAGTGAGACCAGCATAGGATTGTTTTCTCATCAAAACCAAAGTTTAGAGACCTGAATCAAGAATTTTGGTTGGGTAAATCTCCAGGAAAGTCAAACCCTAGTTTGACCCCAAGCTAGAAAAAAAAAATCCTAAATACTAAAACTGATAAGTTTTGGTACAGTTGCTATATTCCGAGGTTGGAGAAGTATCAGAAGCTAAACATTGCAGGGGCTGAAGATAAAATCTTGATGATCACTGTGTCCAAAAATTCTCCTCCAATTCGCTATATTCTGGGATATATGATCCCTCCAAGTTAGGGTTCCAGCCTCTTCCAGAATTCATCCCTAAACAAGACATCTGGGGAGATCTGCAATATCTTGCGCTACAGAGGTCTAAATGGAATTCCTAAAGATGTTCCAGAAAGGGAACGGACTTTAACTTTGGTGGTATGAATATCAGACTCAGAAGATGAACCAGTGACACGTGGCATGTCGTACAACTTCGCTGTTCTAAACAGTCCTGTAACAGGTCACCTTGGGAAACAGCTCATAAATTCCAAATGGTTAAACCAATTCTGATGAAACATGTGTTTTTAGATCAGGGACATGTGAGGTTACCTCAGTAATAAATTTCAGACATAGAGGAGTAGTAATTTCGGATATATCACAGAAACAGTAACAGTCATTTCTGCAGAAAAAATTGAAAATTAGGGCTTCCTGTTCCGGGAGCTTCCCTCCACTGTTTTCAGAAAAGGAGTACATTGGACAGCTCCATTTGAAGAGATCTATATGTTTGTCCAATAATATTTGAAAGATTCCAAGTTTTGAAAATTAGGGTTTCTGTGACAAACCCTAGATCAACGAACTCCGGGACAAGGACGGACACCTCAAATCGGTAAGATCTAATCCTTTGCTATTTTCATTTGAGGTTCTCATTTCAAAGTGATCTATCACATCAGCATGATGATGAGCTTGGTGAAGTTGACAACTTCCAAGCATAGAAGTATATTATCTCTCTGAAGAAAATGGATTGGACACCAACATGAGTATAGAGGTTCCAGTTTCAGAGGGAGATGAGGTTAGAAGCCTTTCACAAGAAGAACTTGGTCAAGGCAAAAGAAGACATCATGCTCATGCTACAGAGGATGATGAACCATCCAGAAAGAGATCCAGATATGAAAGTGAATATTCTTCAAGCAAGGATGAACATGTTCTGATATCATCTCTCACAGGTAACATTACTCATGGAAGTGATGATTGGCTTATAGACAGTGGGGCTTCCAAACATATGAAAGGATTCAAGGAATCCTTTGTAAGACTGTTAGAACATGAATCACATCACAAGGTGAAACTAAGAGATGTCTACCAATATCCAATAAAAGGTAGTGGGGAATATTCATACAAGCTAGACTCTGGTAAGTCTCTAAAAATAAAAGAAGTATTGTTTGTTTCAGGACTCAAGAAGAACCTTCTCTCCATTTTAGCTTTGATGCAAAAGGAATGCGGGTTGCATTCATAGATGGTCAAGCCATCATGTGGCCAAAAGGAAAGACTATCGATGATGCGGTAGTGATTGGAGAACAAGAAGGAGGCTTGTACAAATTGAAGGACCATCCAGAACAAGCCTTGATCCATGACACAATAAAGACAAATGAGCTTTGGCATAGAAGGCTTGCACATGTGCATTACAGAGCACTACCTATTGCAAGCAAAGCTGTTGAAGGTCTTCCAGAATTTCAAGTTATTTGAAGGGAAGAACAAAAATCAGAATATGACCTAAAGAAACCAGTTGAAGAATGTGAAGATCCAGAATGCAGAGACCATGCAGTCATAAGAGTCTCTCAAATCAATAACAACTTGAAGTGGTAAAAGAAGAAGTGAAGAATGCAGAAGTGGTGATGGCCACCTTGAATGGCCTCCCAGGATCGTGGAATTCATTCATTCAAGGAATGTGTTCCAGAAGGAAGTGATTACTTTAAATAGACTCGAGAAAGAAATCACAAGAAGAAGAAGCTCGAGAAGAGAAGGTGGGAGCAACTAAAGATCAAGCTCTTACCATCCAAAGAAGATCCCTCAATCAATGAGGAATATGAAGAACTCAACTCTTGAAGAACTTCTTATCCTCCTTATCATTTGGATAAGAAACGATACTACCATGAATGAAGAAGACGATGAACCTGAAGGATCAAGAAGCAGTCTACCCACGAAACAAATAAAGATAAGTATTCAATTGTCATTTCATGATATTGTTTTGTTATGCATTTGTTTATATTCAGTTGATGTATCATGCATGATAGGATGTTTGCATTAACGATAGTATACTACTAATATACATGCGATGGGTAAGTAGCTCATGGTGCTATACAACTCTCCATTTCTACTTATCTAGAATGAAACCTCTTTGCTGACATATTGGATTAGTGCACAATCTCAATGTTGTCCTGGTAGAGATGGAAGGCATCTAGAAAGTTCCAATGAGATATGGATGAATGTTGTATTGGCTAAAGTAGTTGCATGATCATATATTTATGCACAAGTGTTTTCCAATATAAATATTCCTTATAAAATGTTTCTAACCATGCAATTGCATTTGACTTGTAGGAAAGACCACATACATAATCTCCTACAAGCAAAGAAGAATGAAGACTTGTTTCGAAGAGCAAGTGACGACATTTCAAAATGAAGAATAATATGACGAGTGCAGTGACATCATTGATGCAGAACCTTCTAGCCACCAAGAAGAAAGGGAAGACCAGTTCAAGAAGAATGATGTCAGGGCGCAGTATTGAGACCTGAAGAGAAGTTCATAGTTCCATCATGCAGTAGATGGAAACGTCGTGGGATACAAAGCAAAGATTCGTAGCACAAGGCTTCTCACGAAAAGAAGGCCTAGACTACGAAGAGACATTTGCAGCCAGTAAGAGTCTAAACACATACATGATGAGCCTGATGAAGATATTAACCTTTGCTACAAGGTTGAAGATGCAAGTCTATACACTAGATGGATACATAGAATACTAGTAGCATAGGAAGCTACTTGTCACTCCGGTACAGAATGTGTTCAGTGCATAAAGTACGGAAGACAGAGGGAGTATGATGCTTCGCTTCAGAGGGAGTGACTACAGAAGATCTAAGGTTTGACATGGTACGACAGGATGGGAAAATTACTGATGACTCTAGGATTTACTGAGAGTAAAGTGGATTCCAACCCTTTCTTCAAGGTTGAAGGCGGAAGACCAGTGATACTCCTGTTATGTGTCGATTCACTATTGTTCTAGGTATGGAGGTGTGGTAGAGTGCAGATGGAATATTCCTTGGACAAAGGAAGTATGCAGTAGAGATCCTGAAGAGGTTCGGGATGATGGATTGCATGACTACACCTATGGCATCGAACCTGAATCTATTGAGTGATGCTTCATCAGAGTCGGTTGATGCTACGATGTATCGTCAGATGATTGGGTCATTGATGTACCTAACGAACACGAGACCAGACATTTGCTTTGCTGTGAACACCTTGAGCCAGTACCTGACAGATCCGAGAAGTGTTTACTTGACAGCTGCAAAGCATATTCTGAGGTACCTGAAGGGTACAATTGATTATGGGCTCAAGTATGATGCAAATCAAAAGATTAACTGAGAGGGTTATGTTGATTCAGATTGGACAGGTAGTGCCATCGATAGGAAGAGTACTTCAGGGTGTTGCTTCAGTATGGGATCAGGTGTGATCTCTTGGTTTAGCAGGAAGCAATCCTGTGTGGCACTGAGTACAGTTGAAGCAGAGTATGTCGCAGCTTGTTTAGCTAGTTGTGAGGCAGTATGGTTGCGGAAGCTACTATCTGATATATTTGATCTCCAGTTGGATGCTACTTGTATACATTGTGACAACCAGAGTTGCGTGAAGTTGTCAGAGAAGTCAGTGTTCCATGAAAAGTTGAAGCATATCTAGATCAAGTATCACTATATCAGGGATATGGTACAGAGAGGAGCAGTGAAGCTCCTGTATGCTGCGATGGAGGAACAGATAGCTGATGTATTGATGAAGCCATTGGCTAGGCTGAAGTTCAAGTACTTCAGAGAGAGACTTGGTGTTCTCCAGATCGAGGCTTCCTCCCAGAGAAGGTGATGAGACCCATAGCCATTCTGACATGGTGAGAGGATTGGTTCCTTCCATGGTCAGATGTAAGGGCTGAGCCATTCTGTCATGGTGAGAGGGTTGCTCCCTTCCATTTCAGATATGAGTGCTGGCCATTCTGTCGAGCAGGACAGATGTAAGGGAAATTGCCATTCTAGGAATGGAGGCACCTGGTCAGTTACCAGGAACACTCAGTGTAGGACTGAGTAGCCATTCTGATGTGATAGAGGGATGTGTTCCCACTTGATCAGATGTAAGGGCTGAACCATTTTGTTCATGGCTAAAGGATTAAGTTCCTTCCATGTCAGATGTGAGTGTTGGCCATTCCGACGAGCAGGTCGGATATAAGTGCAGTGCCATTCCGACATGGTGATAGGATTGGTTCCTTCCATGGTCAGATGTAAGGGAAGTGACATGGTGAGAGGATTGGTTCCTTCCATTGTCAGGATGCCACATCCAGCATGAAAAAGGGATGGCTCTATGAAGACTCATCTAGTTTGAAAAAGGACTAGCTCTGAAGTAGATGCCACATCTGGTTTGAAAAAGGACCAGCTCTGTGATGCCTCATCTGGTTTGAAAAAGGACCAGCTCTGAAGATGCCTCATCTAGTTTGAAAAAGGACTAGCTCTGGGAAGACTCATCTAGTTTGAAAAAGGACTAGCTCTATGTAGATGCCTCATCTAGTTTGAAAAAGTACTAGCTCTGGGAAGGCCCATCTAGTTTGAAAAAGGACTAGCTCTGAGTAGCTGCCTCATCTGGTATGAAAAAGGACCAGCTCTGAGATGATACATCCAGTATGAAAAAGTACTGTCTCTGTATAACTTCCTGTGATGAGAAGAATCATGAGATAGCACTGAGGATGATCCAGATTGAGTGATGATCGAGATCCAGTAATGATGATCCAGCAGTGATGATCCAGATTGAGTGATGATCCAGATCCAGTCTAGTAATGATGATCCAGATCTAGTGATGATGTTCCATGATGATCCAGATCGAGAGATGATCCAGATCCGATGATGACTTGAAGACGAAGAGGACTTGAAGATGAAGATGACTTGAAGACGAGATGATCTAGCTGATACAGAGAAGAAGACCAGTGCTGAAAATTGTGTCGAAAGAATACCTTCCTAGTTAAGAGGGAGTGTTGATGTATATGTAACTTCAGAATGTATTCTTCTATGTATCTTGTATATTGTAACCTGATGTTTATTCCGAGATGTTTCTATTATGTATTTGAGTCATGTTGTCATGACCTGATGTTCCGATCAGGAGGATTAATAATGTAAACAAGTCTTGTCAAGTCATTAGGTAAGTCCCCACAGTTTCAGGGCACTTGAGTTATTATACACTAATTAAGGTGTAGGCTTGAGTAAGTAATTGTAAGTTGAGCCTACGTGATTAAGTGCACTTCAAGTGAACGAAAGAATATAAATAGAGAGTGAGACTCTCTATTTATCACACACATCATTCACTCACTCAAGTGTGGCGCACTAGTGAAGAAGGAAATACTGGGACTAGACAGAAGAAGAAGACTACTGCTGTTTTGGGAGATCTCTTACTATTTTGGTGTTGATTCTATCTCTAAGGAAGTTGCGGGGTTTTCTCCTTTATGGTTTCCCCGAGGAAAAATCTTTGTGTCTCTTGTCTCTTGTGATGTGCTTATGTTTTATTATTGTCCTTGTTATTCTCTCAATGAAAATATCCTAAGATCATAATGCTAGCTTAAATGTTGAAAAAAACTAACACCTACATGGTACATTTGGATATGGATTGAAATGTATTGCAAATGCAGAAGTGAAGCTGCAAAGTTATGTAGATTCTAACTATGGGAAGTGTTATCCCTAAAGTTGAACCTAGACTACGGGATTCAAGCTTAAGGAAATCTTTGTTTGAAAATGTAAAAATCAAATGCAATCAAATTAAAAATACAAGCTGGTATCAAACCAGGGCTAATAAAACCTCACAGTACTAGAAGGCACTAGGATAGTATTACTTGTTTGTATAGTTTTCAAAGTTTAGGAATGAAATCAAAACATCACACAATTTACAATGTACAGAGCTGGTATATATCACAGATGGGTAAATACAGGTGTTCATAAGAAGATCAAAGCATGTGATAGGCTGGTAAATCAATGAGGGCTGCAAGACAAATTGTAGAAACCATATAACACAAAATACAATACAGCATTCAAGAGTAAGGATTCTATGATCCTGAAAACATGAAGTGAAACTGTTACTGTGTATAAATATATAAAGATAATTGTTTCTCTTGATAAGAATTATAGTAATGGAATATGAATGACCATATACTTAACAGAATTACCATAGAAACAATTCATGCAATACAGAAACAAATCATCATCATACTTCATTCATAAACAGAACCTGTTTGAAGCTACAAAAAGTTCATGCTACATAGAGTGCTTACAAATGATCAAGCATGGCTCCCAAAACTACCAACCTACAGTCCCTACGTTCTCATGAAAGGAAGAACTATCTCCTTCTCTCCTCGTGAGCCCTTAGCTGGGACCTCTCCTCTCATTACATATAATGTTTTTACATTTTATAGATAAACTAAATTCTCAAAACCATTTGAGATCCACAATTTCAGAATCGAATCTGCTCCAAAATTGGGAAGTCAATCCCTTTTTAATCTGGAGCTTATCTTTATCTTGAAATCTGGAATTAATCTGGCAGATTCCTAATACTCTGCCACTTGTAATTGATTCTACAACTGGTTGCTAAGGATATTTTGATTGCCGATCCTCTTTTGAATTTAAGTTTGGCCTCTGTCACTTGTCACCAATCATAACCGTAATGTTGATTTTATGCCTAAAGATCTGGACCTGATCCTTGCATGTCGCCTTCAAACCTGAGATGGACCGCTTGAAATCTTGTAGCTGCCAGGTACTCGATCTAAAATTACACTCTGCTATTTGAGAAATAACATTATTCTACTACCTCTTTTTTAACCAATTCTTCATGATTTGGAAACAGTAATGAACCCTGCGTCAATCTCTTCCTCTGAGCAAATCTAGTGTTCTCTGCACCAGTATAAATACAGACTTGTGATCATTTTAATTGATTTTCCATCTGACGTAACAAATCTACAGGGCATAGAGGATCATTTTCACCTACTATAAATGACACTAGTATTTTTAGGTGAGAAGTCAAAGAAGGATCAAATATTGTTCCATAGAAACAAACAGCTGCACCATAATGAGATTATATGTCTCTAGCAAGGGTTTCAACTAAACGGCCACCTCTGAAACAGAATCCTACAATGGTCAGATTGTATGATAATCTAGCTGTGCTAAACTCATCTAAAAGCCATTTTGCAAATATGTCGATGTCACTTGCAACTCTCTGTGGTCGATGTTTCCTTCGCCATTCTTCAAATTCACTGTGAGGCCTATCCTTGCTCTGGGTTTTGACTTGCTCCATTGCCTGTGCCAGACTCCATTCGAGCAGAGCCTATACTGTCAATTTCATCCATAAAGATAATCAAAGGAGCATGCTCTCTTGCCATAACAAAGAGTTCATGAACCATCCTTGATCCTTCTCCAATGTACTTCTGAACCAATTCAGAACCTGAAACTCTAATAAAAGTGCAATCGGTATGATGAGAAACTGCCCTGGCCAGCACTATCTCTGCGCAACAAAACAATGACTCTGTCTGCAAATTCATTTCTTCTTCATCATCAAATCGTGGTTACTCTCTGCTCACGGATTGGTATCAATAAATGGACTCAAACGACTACACACATGGCGATAATACTCAGTCTGCCATTTCATTAACTCAGAACCTCACTTAGATTTTCTTTCCTCTCAAAATTGCTTCGCTAAGGTCTACTTTTGTCTTGCCGAGCTCTACGCACAGCATACTGGATGTGTCGTTCATGCTCTTTCAAGATTTCATCAATATTTCCAGAGGGCGGCAGCAATGGTGCCAAGTAATGTATTTTTTCCCCTTGACCACCATAACCCTGCCAGTTCATGGTAGCTTCTTGACTTGCAACCCTTTGATCTCTCCTATGATGAGTTTCCGGCAGATCCTGCAAGTGATAATTATCTAAACCTTTAAATGATTCAAGTTGCTGGATCCGAGTCCAATCTTGTCTGCTCGGATGTTCTGGAACATTGAGAAATTCGTGCTTCCCATTATTATGTACACCATCTATTGCATCAATACGATTATGTTGCCACATGCCACTCCGGTCCTTATGTGTGTATATACCAGCATTATTTCTTGCTACTGCCACTAAACCAGGTAAATTTGACAAATCTACTCCAAGTTTTAACAAAAATAATCTTGTATTTCATTGGCTTTTTATTCCTTGGATTAATCTGCTCTAACAACTCCATTATTTCACATTCCTCAACAACAGAATAAATATGCAGTACAGCTTTGTAACCAGCAGTAAATATTGCTTTATGTTCCAGTAGCTCCACTATCTGTAACTGCGTGCTTTGGAATGCAGGGTAGTATATACATTGTAATCCAAACCCATTTGGACATTCTCAGAGATAAGAGGAAGTGTAGTAGATAGAAAGAGCATATTGAGATGTTTCTTTATCTTGGATCAGTCATGATATATTGGATTAGCTAGAAGCATGATTATGTGGTACTCAGTACATCATAAATATAAAAAATCATAGCCATGGTGTAGAAAGGAGCAATGAATCCCCAGTACATATCCATGAGATAGCAAGATAGTCGATATTATCACCAAGCCTCTGTCTAAAGAAAAGTTTGTATACTTTAGGGACAAGATTGGCGTGATGGATAATACCTCTCTGAGTGAGAGGGAGCATTGTTGGATATGAGGTGATGAGAAACAAGAAATTATTATGAGATGAATGGCTCAAATCATCATACAAATGAGTAAACAAACATTCATATGAGATGAATAGCCCAGAACAAACATACATTCATGTGAAATGAATGGTTTTGATGAGTAGTACAAACATCGCAGTACTATAGGAAGATGTAGTACATGTACCATACATATGTAGTACTGAAGGATATTCTCACCAAGATAGTGACTTGACACATAATGTCTCCCTTGCTAAGAGGGAGTGTTGATGTTCTCATGATTTCCAACATCGGGAAAACATTCTACAAATCATTCTCTTAGAAGTTCATGACCCATGGAGAGAATGGCCCCTTTGTATCCCTGATAAGTCATGTAGACTAATTAGTCATGTGTTGACTATATTAGTAGAGGGATCAAAAGCTTAGCCTAGGTCCAATCATGTATGATTAGAGTGGTAGTAGGCTATATGTCACATTGCATACTTAGTGTGTGGGAGTGATTCCTAGCGAGGGTGATTTATTCTTTATAGATTAATATGACTTGTCTATGTTACAAGGATTTCTTATCTCCTTTTATGTTAGACAAAGTCTAATCTATTATAGAATTTGACAATTGGATGTAAGAAGTGTCTGGGACTCCTTAAACTATGGTCAAATCAATAATAAATATCTTATGGTGTTGGCCCAAGAAAGGGGCATAAGAAGGAAGCTCGCGCAGGCAACCAAGGAAAATGCGCTGCGCATGCGATAGAAGCAAAGGAAGATCACAAAGGACGAAAAGGTCCAGCGAAGGTAGAACAGAGAGGTGTGTGGTAAAGGAAAGCCAAGCGCGGAAGTGCACCAGGGGAAAATGACCGAAAAACGATGAATGCAGAATCCAAATCATGGCCGTATAGGATGGCGTAAGTGTTAGGATATTTAGACACTTAGGAGTTAGTTAAGATCAACTTGTGTAATATATCCGTTAGGTAAAAGTGTGTTTCTTTAGTATGCATTAGTATGCATTTGTAAATATTCTAATCCGATGATCATGATATGTTCTAGACATAGAGTGATCCAATGGTTCAACTTATCTTAGATCATACCTACCATTGATCCATGGCTTAACACCCGATTGGTCTATGATCTCTATTTAAAGAGAATAGAGGGTCCTTGGCTAGTTGATCGATTATGAGAAGCTCATGTAACTTTCTTTCTTTTGCATAATAAATTGCTCCAAGTATCTATTTGGTTGGGGCCGTGGACTATTTCCCTCTCGAAGGTTTTAACCACGTGACAAACATCGGTGTGTTGATTTGTGATCTATTTGTGTGAAGCGGTTGCTCAATGTGTTCGGTCTTTTGGGAGTACTCTGTGTACCTGAACATGGTATTAGAGTTGAGGTCTCAGGTTCAATTCCCCTGAGCTACGCCGGAGGCAGGGTGTTGGAGTATCGGGTACCTCCACATGGTATAACCGTCGCACCTTTAGGAATATAAAACAAGTGGTTTAACCACCACTCTTGGTGATAGGGCCTTGTGCTGGGTTTCAAATGTTCACCAACATCTGCAGGTTTTGGTGTAACGACAAACCTTACACTTGTTGGTATTCTTTTATACTTGACTCATTCCCGTCCTGACCTTTCCTTTGTCATTGGCCGTGTTTCCCGTTATATGTAAACTCCTCATGAAAGTCACTGGAAAGCAGCAAAAAGAATACTTTGATATATTCAAGGTACAGTTCAGTTTGGGATTCATTACAGTACAGGGGGGACACCTTTGTTGGTTGGTTTCACTGATTCAGATTGGGCCTGCGATCCTGATGATTGAAAGTCTACTGCAGGTTATGTTTTTAGTCTAGGATCTAGACCTATCACTTGGGCTTGTAAGAAACAACAAGCTCTTGTTCTTTCTTCAGCAAAAGCAGAATATCGAGCCGCAGTTAATGCCAGTCAGGAAGCTTTATGGCTTTGACAGATCCTATCAGAGTTTGGATTCGAGCAGTATCAACCTACTCCACTTTGGTGCGACAATCAAAGTGCCATCAAGCTTTCCAAAGATTCAGTACTACATCAATGTAGAAAACACATTGAGCTACACATACACTTCATCAGAAATATTGTTCATGACACGGGGGCTTCACTTGTTGACCAATATCCTATCACGTTAGTTCATATTGTGGGTTTTTAAATTATCAAAAATCGAACCAATATATTGTAGGTATTAGGGGGATGAGGGGTTTAAGGTGGGGGTGGGTAGGGTGGTTTATAAGGATTGAGGTATAAAAAGGGGTGGGGAGGAGGTTTTAAGTATTGGGAGGGGGTTTGAACAAAAAGAGTTTGGGTCAATGTCTATCGGAATTAAGGGTATTCTTTAATATCCCACGATCGCACGTGCTATGTGAGAGGTTCACTAAGTGAAGTCCTTGTGGTTCATGATCATGTTCTTGAAATGCTCTATTGCCCTATAGATGATCAGACATCTTCACCAAGTCTCTTATAGAAGCGAAGTTTTCTAAACTTTGATCTATGTTAGGAGTTCAGGAATGTGTCATTAAAGGGGGATAGGCTCTAAGGCCTCCTTCCTTCTCCTAATAGTGTCACTTTTGTAAATCCTTAAATCCTATCCCAAGTTGTTCTTAAGGGGGGGATGTGAGGATATTTAGACACTTAGGAGTTAGTTAAGATCAACTTGTGTAATATATCCGTTAGGTAAAGTGTTTTTCTTTAGTATGCATTAGTATACATTTGTAAATATTCTAATCAGATGGTCACGATATGTTCTAGACATAAAGTGATCCGACGGTTCAACTTCTCTTAGATCATACCTACCATTGATCTGTGGCTTAACATCAGATTGGTCCATGATCTCTATTTAAAGAGCATGGAGGGTCCTTGGCAAGTTGATCGATTATGAGAAGCTCATTTGTAACTTTCTTTCTTTTGGATAATAAATTGCTCCAAGTAGCTATTTGGGTGGGGCTGTGGACTATTTTCCTCTTGAGGGTTTTAACCACATGACAAACATTGGTGTATTGATCTGTGATCTATTTGTGTGAAGTGGTTGATCTAGGTGTTCGGTCCTTTGGGAGCACCCTGTGTACCTGAACATGGTATCAAAGCATAGGTTCAGGTTCAATTCCCATGAGATACACCGGAGGGGATGTTGGAGTATCGGTACAACCGCATTGTATAACCGCCACACCTCTGGGAATTTCCTAGTGATATGGCCTTGTGCTAGGTTTCAAATGTTCATCAACATCTATAGGTTTTGATGTAACGGTAAACCTTACAGTGACAAGTAGCTTCCTCTACTACTAATATTCTATGTATCCATCTAGGGTCACTGGATACCAAGATCCTCTATCTTTAACCTTTTCAAAATTTCTTCTCATACCCATCTATGAGCTTGTCTGATCCGTATTTATGCAGGAATGCAAAAAAATACACAAATAACTATAGAAACAAATATGCAGCGGAAATAACACTTCATTTCATTAATCAATAACTGAAACTTGTTTACATATAGAATGGAAATAAACTAGCTAGTGCTGGTAGCTTATCTCTGAGAAGAGATGTGGCGGCTACATGCCTCTGAACTCTGTGTTACAATGAGGCTCGAAGGCCTATATATTATTGAGAAACGATGGAAACCCTACACATCCAAAAACCTAACCCTAGGAGGTGAAACGCCTTAATGTGGGCCCTGTTGGGTAACTTGGTACATCAATTTCTCAAGGTCATAACTTTAGCATACTACCTCTATTTGATGTGCATGATATATCGTTAGAAAGATCTGTTTAAGGACTACATCCATAAACAACAAATATTGAGTCCGAAATGGACTCATGTTTTTCCGACCATTTGATGCCAAAAAAACGTCGTTTAGGGCCTCAAAACAGCTCCGGAAGTTTAGGACCCGAAAACTGCCAAAAACAGTAAATTGTGCTACAATTAAGGAAACTGGAAAACTGAAAGAAACAATGGTGGGGGTCCAAGAGGAATAGGTGGGTGGCCACCAATATCCTCCTGGATCATTGTCATCCTCTATAGGCTTTCATCTTCAACCTTGTAGCAAAGGTTAAGACCTTTGTCACTCTAGGTGATCTTCAATATCCTCATGTAGGTGTTATCCCATGGGTGCCTTCTGAGCTCGTACAAGACCTTCTTTAATTTGCACACATGAGTCTTCCTGTCATGTGTCTCAACTCCCAGTGGCTGCAAATGTCTCTTCATAGTCTATACCTTCTTTCTGTGAGATGCCTCATGCTACGAATCTTGCCTTGTCTCCCACAATGTTGCCATCTACTACATGCTGGATCTTGTAGATCCATATGGAAGACACTAAGGACTTCCCTTCAGGTCTTGATACCAAATCTTGGACATCATTCTTCTAGAACTAGTGTTCTTCTTCCCTTTATTCTTGGCTACTTCTTCATAGCTGGAAGGATCTGCATCAATGATGTCGCTCAACAGTGTCACATAACTAGAGTGTGTATGAGGCCTCTTGAAGTTTCTTCATACTATTCTTCATTTTGGATTATTTCTTGTGCCCAAGGTGGTCTTTATCTCTTGAGTTCGATCTACCATTTTCTTTATATTCTTCTAAAGCTTATTGGAGTGAATCTTGAACTGTTGTCACTTGTTCTTCAGAACAAGTCTCATCCTTATTATCTTGTAGGCGATTTTACGCGATCTTTTCTACAAGTCAAATGCGCCAGTTGTATGGTTAGAAACATTTCATAAGGTATATTCATAATGAAAAATTCTTATGCATAAAGATATAATCATGCAACTATTTTAGCCAATACAACATTCATCCATATCTTGTACACAAAGAAACTTTCCATATGCCTTCCATCTATACCATAACATTATTGAGATTGTGCACTAATCCCAATATGTCAACAAAGAGGTTTCATCCTAAATAATTAGCAATGGAGTGTTGTATATAATTATAGGCTACTTACCCATAACATGCATATTATTAGTATATTGTTCATTAATGCGGACATTCTATCATGCATAATACATTTCACAACTAAACAATGTGATATAAAAAACTGGATATATAGGAAAATACAATTCAAATACTTATCTTTATTTGTTTTGTGGGTAGACTTCTTATTGAGTCTTCAACTTCATCATCTTCTTCATTCATGACATCATCATTTCTTATCCAAATGCTAACATGGATAAGAGTATCTTCAATAATTGAGTCCTTCATATTCCTCATCACTTCAGGGATCTTCTTTGAATCGTGTGAGCTTGATCTTTAATTGCTTCCATCTTTTCTTCTCTTATTATGAGTCCAGCTTCTTCTTGTGTGCACTCTTCCCAGAGTCTGTTGAAGTTAATCACTTCCTTCTGTCACACATTCCTCGAATGAATGAATCCTATGATCCTACGAGGCCATTCAAGGTGGTTATAACAATATCTTGTTCTTCTTCAATTGCTTCATCATAGCAACGAACACTTCCTTTTGGTGTCTTTAAGGATGACACATGAGGGATGAGATGATCTTTAATAGAATCTGCAATGATTCCCTTGGCTCTAGCCTTAGCCTCATCTCCCTCTGGCTCCTAGACCTTTCTTACTGAAATACTGATCCAAGTCAATTTCTTCAAGGATCACAAAGGTCTTATACTTCCATACTCAGAATTTTCTAGCTTCAACAACCTTGTCATCAAGTTGGTGTGATTAGTCATTTTGAAATGACAACCTCAAATGTAAATAGCAAAAATTTAGATCTTACCGATTTGAGGTGTCCATCCTGGTTCTAGAGCTGGCTGATCTAGGATTTGTCAGGGAAACCCTAATTTTCAAAACTTGGAATTTAAAATTTCTTATTGGATAGAAATATGGGCCTCTTCAAGGTGAGTTGTCCAATTTACTTCTTTTATGAAAACAGTGGAGGGAAGCTCCTGAAACAGGAATCCCTAGTTTTCCAATTTGTTCTACAGAAATGTCTGATATTGTTTCTGTAGTATAAAAAAAATTACTGCTCCTCTGTGCCTGAAACTTCACATTGATGTATCCTTGCCTTTCCTCTTTCTAATTCCAAAGGGTAGAGAAAAATTTGTTTCACCAATTGGGACTTATGCGTGTTTTCCCAAGGTGACTTATTTCAAGACTTTTCAGAAAAGCAAAATTGTACAGACTTCCACGTGTCACTTTTTCACCTTCCGGGTTTGAAACTTTTACCACAGAAATATCAATTAGTTCCCTATCTGAAACATCTTGTAAAATTTCGTTTGGACCTTCCTATCCCGAGATATAGAAAATATCCCTAGGTCACCTGTTTATGACTGTATTCTGGAGGATGATGGAACCCGGATTTGGAGGAATCATATCTCCTAGAATATAATGAATATGAGGCTAAAAATTTTACATAGGGTTCATCAAGAATTTATCTTCGGTCTGTAAAGGTGTCATCTCTTGATCCTTCTCCAATATTGAGATATAGATAATGTACCAAAACTACTAGTTTTAGTATTTTAGGGTTTTCAAGCATGAAACCCTAATTTCCATTTGTTGCCATTGCAACTATATTTCGGCTGTACAATGAAACTTCTCTGATTCAGAAACTGATACCACCAATATATGTGCCCTAGTGAGGTGTGTTAGCCTCTCCCTCCTTGCTTGATGATCTGTGGAGAGAACACCTCAACTAGGAAGCCCTAGTTCCCACAGCTGCACACTGTCTTCTTCTCAGGTTAGCTCTGATACCATGTTAGATTTTTATCATTTAATCAATATGATATAAGATATTATTTGAGATAATAACATGAACAACAATAATCACAAGAGACAAGAAACACAAAGAATTTTCCTCGGGGAAACCATAAATGAGAAAACCCCACCTTCCTCAGAGATAGAATGAGCACCAAAAGCAAAAGTAAAACCCAAAGATATAAAGATGATCTCCAACAGCTATTCTCTCTCTCACTTGTGCGAGCCCCTCCTCTCTCACTCATGCACTACTATTAAGTGAGTGTGTGTGACAAATAAAGAGTCTCACTCTCTATTTATACTTGTTTTCCACTTGACAATTACTCTACAGGGCCGACCTCACTAGGAGATCTAATAACCCTAATACAACTCAATTGTGGGGACTATTGCCCCGACTTACAATGAAGGGTTAACCTCAACTCAATTGTGGGGACTATTGCCTTGGCTTACAACAAAGGTTTAGCCTCAATGAATTTACATGACTTTATTATATTAATGACTCTCCTGGTCAGAGGAAAAAACATCTTTATCGAGGTAAAATGAAATACAATAAGAAATATACAAGTGAATACATTTCAAAGTTACAAATACATCAACAAAAGGGCCTCTTTATTAATTAAGACCCACTATGTGTTTGACCCTCTTTGATAATATGACCACAAGTAGTTAGGGTTGTTGTTATTGATTCACTATATATAGAGTAGAAGGTTGTGTAATGTGATGAATGATTTTTTTTGTATTTATAGTTCTACTCGTAGGAGGTTTCCCTTGCCCCCTTGAAGAGGAAAGTGAACATTTCTCTCTCTTTTGGATATAACTAATACAAGGGTTACTTCTCATGTTTTCTTGTGCCTTTTTTTCAACTTTTGTATTCTATCACATTATATTATTTTTCTTTGTAATTATAGGGTTAAGTACAAATTTGTAGGATACATAAGATAAAATTGGACAAATGTACAAACCTGTCAAGGTCAAGGTGTCCCAAACTATGGATTATGTTAAGGATGCATGGGTTAGCCATATGAATCCTCTAATTATCTACCCGAGGGGAATAGATCCATTGAGCTTCTTTTGTGAAAGTAAGGGATAATTTTGCAAAAGTTGGACACATACTTCATCTACCAAACAAATCCATCAAACAAAAGCAACATAATAGCATTGGAGATGGAGAGAACAAACAAGCGTGGAATTCATCATTTCTCATGATGCAAAAAACACATGAGTGGGATGAAAATTGTGATGGAACATTAATAGTTTTGTTTTGTTAGGTATTGATTTGACCCTAACCCACTACTAGAATATATTCATATCTACTGGGATTAAGTCAGATTTAATGATGTTGCACTATTTGAACATGTCAATATGAGGATTCCCATATTAGATCCCAAAAGAAACATCCTCAGGAACCATCCCTCTAGGAATCGAACTTAGGCTAGTAATGGAAAACCCCCACTAATGCCAAAAACAACATCCTCCTACCACCCTCTAGGAAATGAATTTGGACCTGTTAGCACTCAGAATTGTACCCCATGTTATGGGAGGCAAATCCCAAAGTAATAGCAAAACCACTTTAAGAAAGGGAGATGGCTTCTTCCTTTCTAAAGAGGGATCTCTCACATATTTTCAACGGGGCCAGATATAAAAACAAAACAAAATTCAGATTAAGTTTGTGGTTGAAACAAAGAAAGCATACATTGGGCTATGGAGTCACAAAGATTTTATGAATCACATAATTGTTTGTAGCTAAAATTCTACAAAGGAAAGGTAGCACTTAGCTACAATCAAAATGTTGTTAGTTTGGTGATAAAGAAGAAATAATGACAGTCCATTAACACAAAGTACCAAAACGATGAATTCTGCATTAACTTTGGCTTTGGTTGGAAAGGTTTGTGGATATCTAAAATAATAGCCAGAGCATAAACATGTATGAATTCTGAACTATTACACACTCGTTCCATATCTACAAGAAAACATAATGGAAATTTTAACAAGAAGACATGCACATAAAAAATGAAATTACAGACTGTAACTACGAAATACACAGGAATCTTTGCAGCAATAGGCCATCATTTGATTCTGTCATTTTTTTATTAAGGGAATATCTCAAACTACATAACCCAAAACCTCACAGGTTCCAACCCCTGTCTTTCTCTATTGAGGGTATATTTATAGTATCATAGGATCCCAAGACCAACCTCGAAATAGAGCCAAATTCAGTTACAATGTGGGAATCAAAATCCTAACAAATGTTGATATGGAAGATTCACCATTATCACAAAACAAAACAGGAAAGCATGCTGGGATGTGCATGATGGAAAAAAATAGAAAATTAAACACTTGGAAACCATTCCTACTGGATGAAAACTATGGCTCAAAGAACCTTCGACAATCTGCAACAGCTTCAAATCTGCCTTACATCTTCCTCCTGTGAAATAAAACTCAGTCATAGATATTGATCTACGAGACATCCTAACCGTCCACCAATGGAGCATTTAGTTGATTTCGCAATCCGTAAACTTGATACACTTCTTTCTTGTTCCCATTGCACAATCAATTTGGACCACTGATCTGAAATATACCTCGATCTCTGTCATCCAATCCTACCGAGCCTACCTGATTTCGCAGATTTCAAATGTTGGTTAATATGTGCATGTTGAATAAGTGGAATCATTCTTCCCCGTAGATCAATCCTTGATTAGATCTCCTCCGTCAAAACTCACCGACCTTTAAGCAATTCTGCGAATTTGAAAAGTTATTTTCCATGAGCATGTTAGATCAGTGGAATTCACCTATGCCATTGATCTCACCTCATCTTCGATCCTGGCCAATGAAACATGTAAGATTTTAAGAAATTTCGCTTATTTGGAAGTCGTCTTAATCATGCACATATTCCCCTTTTCTACACCATCAATCTTAGGCAGACATTCTCCAAGCTACCGATCTGAGGTAAAGATGCGGGCTGCAAAAAGCAGAAGGAGGAATTCCAAATTTTCATAATCAAAACTTCGTATTTCCTCTTTTCGATATTTCCTTTCTACCCTTTTATTTCTGCACTGTTGATCTGTGCGGAAGCTCTCTGAACTATCGGATCCCGGACTGCAGAAAGCGGAAGTCGGGTTTACCAATTTTGTAACCCGAAACTTTACATTTTTCGCTTTCGCCTTTAGCAGAAAGCAAAACCTAAATCCTCCAACTTTCTTCACTGAGATTTCTCCTCTTCCACTTCCGCCCTTTTCTTTCCACACCGTTGATCTGTGAGGAAGATCTCTCGACCGTAGATCTTGCGGATCGTAGAAAATGGGACTTCAAATTATCATGATAAAATATTTTGGTATTTCCGCTTTCCGATATCCACCCTCTTGTTCTTTTCCGAGCCATTGATCTTTGGCAGAAGCGTTTTGAGCCATCATATCTCGGACTGCAGAAAGCAAAAGGAGAAAGTTCTAACTCTTTACGACCAAACTTTTGTATCTTCTGCTTTCTAATTTGCTCCATTTTTCTTCCTGCTTTTCCTTGGACCAAATAATTGTGCAAAATCTCTTTGAACCGTCATATGTCGGGCTGCAGAAAACGGAAGGCAGGTTTACCAATTTTCACCTCCAAAACTTGTTTTTCCACTTTTTTGCTGTCGAATTTCCCTTGGCGGAAATGATTTGTAGCCTTTGATTTTTCTTGTTGTACATCTAGGTCGTTCATTTGTTGCCAACATTTAACCTGGAGAATATTTCTTCATTCTTATTCATTATCAAAGCTGAAAACTAGAATTTTTCAATTTTTTTGTATTTCCAACTTAGAAATGATCATTGAAAATACCCGGAGAATCTCATTAGCATTCATCAAGTTCATATGATAAAAAAAAATTCTAACCTTATTTCACCATTTACTTTCCAAATCCCTTATCAATTCTTTAGTTAAAAAATGGTGCTAACAACTGGTTCCAGCTTGGGATGGTATCCTCCTTGCGAGGTAGCAAAGAACCCCGTAGACCAAGTGCCAAATCCATTGGGTTGTTCCCAAGATTTCTTGAAATCCCCAACATGTTCTAAAACAAAAACTAAACTGATGTTGAAAAAAACTGAAAAATTACTGAAAGAAATGCTCTCCATGTCGTGTTTATTCCTACCTACCTACCCTACTTAATGAGCATCAATGCCCAGTCAAGTAACTTTTGAATTCTAGTGAAGAAAATCAAACAGATGATCCCATACACTAACTTCATCTTCATGCTTGATAAAAAACATCAATGAAGGACTTAATGGAAAAAGGTTATGGTAAAGAAATTGATCTTTACTGCAAAGACATAACCAGCCATTACCACTGCAAAGCTTCTCCATGTATTCTGCCATTGGATCATAAAATCCCTGACAACCTTCAATTTTTTTGTCATTTGTTTACACCAGTAAGGTTGCTCAAACTGTAACTCCACATGCACACTGTCAAACTGTTCTTCCAAAGAATCATGCAAGAAATGTTCCTGACAACTTGTACATGAGATATCAACTATTTCATAACCAACCATTACCACTGCAAAGCTTCTCCATGTATTCTGCCACTGGATCATAAAATCCCTGACAACCTTCAATTTTTTATGTCATTTGTTTACCCCAATAAGGCTGCTCAAACTGTAACTCCACATGCACACTGTCAAACTGTTCTTCCAAAGAATCATGCAAGGAATGTTCCTGACAACTTGTACATGAGATATCAACTATTTCGTTGAAAATGCCAAAAATTTTAACTTGATACCTCTCATGCATTTTTTCAATATGATCAAGCCAAAAGATTTCTTCTTAACAAAAAAAAATTGAATTTGAAAAACCAAAAGAAACATCCATTCGAGAACCCTCATCTTCTTCTCCCTGATTCAATTCTTCATTGCAGACTATTGGTTTTTAAGGCATAACACCCAAGTATTCCTCCTCATACTCATCATATATAGGTGGACCGAAATCCTTTTGAAAACCATTGTTAACAGAATTTATAACAGGATGATTGTATTCTTCATAAAATAGACCCTTATAACCTTCTTCTTGTACAACAATGGGTTGATCATATTTATGTTTTTGTTCCAAAGCCTCTTGTCTCTTTGCAAACTCTTTATTTTCCTTAACTTAAATTGGTACAATAATTTCAGGCTCCCAAGGAAGATCTTTATTAAAGAAAATGGAAAACTCTAAGTCAGTATCAACAACATAGATAACATGATTATTTGGCTGAAACTTTTTCTGACTCTTGACCATATCTGTTATGTTATCTCTGTATTATTTGTTTTTCAACAATTCATTGAAAGGAATGGAAATTTTCAATTTTGAGAGTAATGTCTGCAAATTGAAGTTGAAGCAGTTTTTTCTATTTTATTTTCAAATTCTTTACATACAATAGGATCTTTTTGTCTTTCAGTTTTCTTTTCTGTATTATGTTGGCTACTAGAAGGTTGATTTTGATTTAACCTTCCTTTATTTACAGTAACACCCCTATTTCTAAAATCGATCTTTCTCTAAACATTATCAATAGTATGCAAATATCCTCTTTGGTACTACTCTGACCCTTCCTCAAAATAATTATTGTCATCCTCCTGAGCAAACATACTATGCTCTTCCTTAGTGAGGTATATTTCAGAATCCAATTCATCAAAAAGGTGGATATGATCATCAATAGATCCAACCTCTTCTTCATATGCAACATAATTCTCAGGGAAAGGTGGCCTTGTTTGTTGATCATCTAGATTTCTAGGATTCCTTGTATCTCTCTGTCTAATTTGTCGAGGTGGGAGAGGATTGGGCCTTCTGAATTTTGGGTTTTTGATTTGAGGTTCAGTATGTCCTCTGTTCAATGGTCTATTATCTACAGTCGACCTATACATCAATTTCTCCATTGTTTTCAACATCATTTCAAATTTTACATCATTAGAAGAAACAACAGCATAAGTAGGAGGCACATTTTCTTCTCTAGCTTTCATTTTGTCTGTTTCTACTTCCTGCTTTATTTTTCCACTTGCCGTCATATTAGCTTCCACTTCTAAAGCATCTTGAAACATAACAAGAAGACTTACTGATTTTCTCTCTCTCAATAATAATGCAAAGTCATTTTCAAAGGCGTTAGCATAATGGAGTTTTGCAGCACCTAATAATGGTTGAATCTCTTTTGGCATATTATAGTAAAAACTTGCAAACCTCCTGTTAAAACTAGACATGGTTTCACCCTCCTGTTTCCTCATGAAATAAAACTATGAAAGAACTTGGTCCAATGACATCCTCAAACCCCAAAAATATATAAGAAAATTCCTCCCATGTCTTGATGGATTCATGTTGCAAATGCTTCAACCATTTTTTAATATCTCCTTGCAAAGATCGGGAAAAAGCCCTCATGCAAACATCATCATGTTCCACTCCAAAGAGGTCAAAGAAATGCTTAAAGGCTTGTAGATGTTTCTCAACTGCAAGGCTCTTGGATTCTCCATAAAACTTAGGAAGGTACTTGTGGTGCTTTGCAGGAAAATCATGAAGGATAGGAGGTAGGTGAAGTGGTCTATAAGGTTTGGAATCTTGGAAGAAACAGGGCTATGTGAAGAAGATATAGTATTGACTGTGGTATCATGAGGCTCACAAAGTTGTTCTTTGATGTCATGTAGTTCAGATAAAAGGTCTTGATCAAAATCATATGTACAGGATGAAGAGATACTTTCAGTTTGAAAAGAAAGATATACATGAGTAAATTCATGGTTTTGTTTTGAGTGCAATAAACAATGGAAAACTGTTTTGACAAACTTAGGAAAATATGGGAAAAAAATTACAAGAAATGATAAAATATATTGGAAAAGATTCACACTTAAGTACCTTATTTTTTCATCATGCCTTTACATTGAGCTCATTTCCCCATTAGAGTTTGTCGGTTCTCTTTGAAAACTTGATTTCTGGATCATGCCACCAATGGAGTCGTTGAAATTCGAATTATGGATTTTTTGAAAATGGAGTCTCCAGGTGAAAGATCCACAACCTTCTTGATGTTTTGATGTTGTTCACCATCAACAGTCAGATATAAAACTATGTCGTTCATACCCAGGGAAGATTTTACTTTCATTCCTCGGCAACGACGCCAATTTGTTAGCACTCATAATTATACCCCAGGTTGTGGGAGGTAAATCCCAAGGTAACAGCAGAACCAATTTAAGAAAGGAAGTTGGCTTCTTCCTTTCTAGAGAGGGATCTCTCACGGATTTTTAACAGGGCCAGATATAAAAACGAAACAAAATTCAGATTAAGTTTGTGGTTGAAACAAAGCAAGCATACATTGGGCTATGGAGTCACAAAGAATTTATGAATCACAGAACTATTTGCAGGTGAAATTCGACAAAGGCAAGGTAGCACTCGATTATATTCAAAATGTTGTTGGCCTGGTGCTAAAGAAGAAAAAATGAAATTCCATTAACATAGAGCACCGAAAAGATGAATTCTACATTAACTTTGGTTGGAAAGGTTTGTGGATATCTGAAACAATAGCCAGAGCATAAACATGTATGAATCCTGAACTATTACACACTCGCTCCCGATATGAAAGAAAACATAATGACAAGTTTAGCAGGAAGACATGCACATAAGAAAGGAAATTACAGACTGCAACTACGAAATACACAGGAATCTTTGCAGCAATAGACCAACATTTGACTCTGTCATTTTTTATTAAGGGCAAATCTCAAAATACATAACCCAGAACCTCATAGGTTCCAACTCAGGTATTCCTCTATTGAGGGCATATTTATAGTATCATAGGCTCCTGAGACCAACCTCGAAACAGAGCCAAATTCAGTTATAACATGGGAATCGAAATCCTAACAAATGCCGATGTAGAAGATTCGCCATGATCACAAAAGAAAACAAGAAAGCATGTTGGGACGTGCATGATGGACAAAAATGGGAAATTAAACACCTGGAAACCATGCCTGCTGGATGAAAACGATGGTTCAAAGCACCTTCGACGATCGACGACAACTTCAAATATTCCTTGCATCTTCCACCTGCGAAATAAAACTGATCCGTAGATCTTGATCTACGAGACATTCTAACCGTCCACCAATGCAGCCTTTAGCGGATTTTGTAATCCACCAACTTGATAAACTTCTTGCTTGGTCCCATTGCGAAATCAATTTGGACCATTGATCTAAAATCTACCTTGATCTCTGTCGTCCAATCCTACCGAGCCTACCCGATTTCGCAAATTTCAATTGTTCATTAATCTGTGCATGTTGAATTAGCGAAATCACTCTCCACTGTAGATCCATCCCTAATTAGATCTCCTTCATTAAAACTTGCTAACCTTTAACCAATTCCACAAATTTGAAAAGTTAATTTCTGTGAGCATGTTAGATCAACGAAATTCACCTTCGTTGTTGATCTCACCTCATCTTCAGTCCTGGCCATTGAAACATGCAAGATTTTAAGCAATTCCGCTTATTTGGAAGTCGACTTAACTCGTGCACATGTTTCCCTTTTCTGCACCGTCGAACTTAGGCAGGCATTTTCTGAGCCGTTGATTCGAGGTAAAGATGTGGCCTGCGGAACGCAGAAGGTGGAATTCTGAATTTTCATAATCAAAACTTCATATATCTGCTTTTTGATATTTCATTTCCGCCCTTTTCTTTTTGCATCGTTGATCTATGTGGAAACTCTCTGAATCGTCGAATCTCGGAATGCGGAAAGCAAAAGTCGGGTTTTCCAATTTTGCAACCTGAAACTTTACATTTTTTGCTTCATCCTTTCCGCTTCCACCTTTAGTGAAAAGGGGAGCATGGATCCTCCAACTTTCTTCACCGAGATTTCTCTTCTTCCGCTTCCATCTTTCTGCTTTCGCCCTTTTCTTTATGCACCATTGATTTGTGAGGAAGCTCTCTCAACCGTAGATATTGCGGATCGTGGAAAGTAAGACTTCAACTTATCACGATAAAATCTTTTGGTATTTCCACTTTCCGATCTCCGCACTCTTATTCTTTTCCAAGCTATTGATCTTTGGCAGAAGTGCTTTGATCTATCGGATCTCAGACTGCGGAAAGCAGAAGGCAGAAGTTCTAACTCTTTACAACCAAACTTTTATAGCTTTCGCTTTTTGATTTCTGCTATTTTTCTTCCCACTTTTTCCTAGACCGTAGATTTGTGCGAAAGCTCTTCGAATCGTCGGATCTCGGCATCAAGGTAAATTTTAGTGGCGAAATTTTGCCAATTGGCTATTTTTTGGGTATTTAAAAAAAAAAATCGCTATTTAGTGTCTAATATTGCCTATATTACATAAAATATGTTTTTTTATCATGATAAAATATGTTTTTTTATCATAATTTTATGTTTCATATTTAATATTCGTCTACCTATCTATGAACTTGTTTTTTTCAATCCAAAACAATCACCTAGAAAACTATACTTAAGTATAATATTAGAATCCTTAAAAAATACACTGCTCGGGTTGTGGAAAACTGAAGTCCGGTTTACTGATTTTCACCTCTGAAACTTGTCTTTCCATTTTTTCGCTCCCAACTTTCCCTGGGCGGAAATGATTTGTAGCCTTTGATTTTTCTGGTTGTACATCCAGGTCGTTCATTTGCTATCACCATTTAACATGGAGTGGATTTCTTCGTTCTTATTCATTAGAAAAGCTGAAAACTAGAATTTTTCAATTGTTTTGTAATAAGCAAAGCTGAAAACTGGAATTTTTCAATTGTTTTGTATTTCCAACTTAAAAATGATCTTTGGAAATATTTGCAGAATCTCACTAACATTCATCATGTTCATACGATAAAGAAATTTTCTAACCTTATTTCTCTATTTACTTGCCAAATACGCCAAATCATTTATCAATTATTTAGCCCAAAAATGGTGCTAAAAAATGGTGCTAACAAGGCCAATGGTGGAAAACCCCAACTGATACCAAAAACACAACATTCTCCTGCCATTATGACGCCAAAGACAACGTCTTCCTACTAATTAGGATAAAGGTGGAAGAGAGTACCATTGAATTAATTATTATGCCAACAATGCCTTTCCATTTTGTGATTGATGGCATGGAGGATCATCTTTGCAAAATGTCATGACGACAACCAATTAGCTGTGCGCATTCATACCTGAACAATCCATAACTATGATAAATATCACCTATCTTTGCCCAAGCCAAAGCTACTCCTTGTTCATACTGCCACATCCTTCATTGAATAAACATTATTTAATATGACATTTTAGGAAAATAAATGACTACAGTCACGAGGCATTAATTTTACCTAAAAATTTAGGTATATGCCTACCAAAAAGTGAATGACATTTTGCATATAGAATCTTTGGAAACGATATAGAGTTCCTTTGAACAGTAGTTATTTGACCTGCTTCCAAGTAATGTGGAAAGGAAGATAACCTCAAAATGCATTTCAGACATTTCAAGCTCTTTAAAAAATGAGAGCAGACTGTAGTTTGCACAACATAAGTATTTTTTCTCGGAAACGTGGCTATATTTAAACTTTAAAGTGAGCTGTACTTTCTTTTAAGTATGGTCAGTGAACATGGGGAATTTCATCCCCAAACAAGCATTGTAACCAATCACAGGGAAAACATTTTCCAAACCTAGAGTCATTTACAATGAGTTTCCCAAGTGAAAAGAACTCTTAAGAAGTTCACAATGTTCATGTCACTGGCTCCAATTCTGTCATGGAGTTTTCATTTTATCCATAATATTTACTCGTCTAGAGTGGCATACTTTTCCTAGGAAAGCTTGTTATATAAAAGACTCATATTGAAAATGAAGAGATGACCATTATAGAACACCTTGAACTCCATGCCTTTCTGATCGGAATAATCCTAGCCTGCAGCAATTTAGTTTATAAAGCTCTTAAATTTCATTCAGCAACAAGGTTTTTCGGACTTCCATATTTTCAACATGTTGCAGGTCAAATTCAAAACTGGAATTTGCAGTTATGAAAGCCAAAGTCATTGGTAATGGCAAGAACTGTCTCCCCAGATAAGCAGGCAAACGTACCCGTAATAGTCAGTGTCTTCAACCCATCCCTTCATGGTGTATGAAGCGTATTATATTCCTTCTATGTAGAAAAGCAACCAGTTGCAGTAAAATACCTTCCTGCAGGATCCATATGTTTCTTGCATTCCTGCCATAGACCAAAAGAAAAAATATGTTCAATATAGTAAAACACCCACTTGATCCAGACTAGTGGCCTGTACAGAACCCCCATGCCAGAGTGAGAATGGGGTTGCCTAATAATCCAGCTGAATCAAACTTCCTGGCATGTACACCAACATACCCATTAAACAAAAAGGAGTCATGCAGACACAGGGTAAAATTCCCACTGAAATAAAAGTTGTAGCTGTTGATCCACCTATTTCATTCTGACTTGATCTACGATGTAGAACTCTTTTTACAATTTATACTAATTGTGATATAACAGTTGTTACATTAAGAAGGAAACTCTTCTGTTCAACTAGAACATGCAAACCTTCAAATGCGAGCAGCATGCAAGAATCTCGTCTCATAAAAGCCAGTGACCTGATCTGCCATTGCCCACATGATAGCCTGACCAGGTGGTATCTTCATCAATCTAGGAAGCAATCCCTTCCACAAGGCCAATAATCCTTCTTGGGCATAAATTGTTCTGAGGGCATGAAAGAGCCCATGATACCTCACCTGTTCTGACCCAACAGACGCACCCTGAGCCATTAATCTTGTTTTCACGACATCACAAGGACCTGTACAAAGAGGACCTACTATTCCTGCAAAGAATCCTGATATCATGGACTGCCATGGCTGAAGAGCCCGTCCGTCACCTTCATGCTTCTTCCATAAAAAACTGTCATAAGCACTCTTAGCAGTGAACATAGCTGCTTGATTGATTCCGTTGCGCATAACAGTTGGTGCTACACCAGACCAAAGGCCTAGAATACCTTCGTTTCGAACAATGGCGGTTGCACAATGAATGGGACCTTTGTACAATTGCACCCCTTCTTGCTGCTGTAGCCTAATCTTTACAACCTGGTAAGAAAATTTTCAAACTATATTGAATTATTGAAACTCAAAAAACATAAGAACTATTAAACAACTGCAATGCCCTAGCTGAAGATATACAAAACTTGTGAACCAGATGAAACCTTATATCATTTATTGGTTTTGAATTGGCACTGAGTTTCCTTGTAATGGCCACCAAGGGATGGCCATAGCCACTATGTTAGTTCTGTAAGGATTCAGGGTGGCTGGAGGTTAGTTTTGATTAGAGTTAGTTATTTGAAAGTCAGTTTTGTTCAGGCCAGCCCAATTTTTGTATGTAAATGACGTATGTTATTGTTATTAAGGGAAAATAAAGGATGTCATTGTTATTGGGCCTCTGTTTTTTGTTTTTCTTTATTTTCTTTCTTTTTACAGAGAATACCCATTAAAACTCATGAAACTCCAGTGATGCACCGCTTCGGGGATTGTCAAGTAGAGTCAAGGTAAGGTAGGAATGTGATGAGAATCAAACCTGGAAGAAGTGGTATAGACTCCCATTGGCCTGCCTCTAGATAACAGCCCAACCAACTATTGTATTGTGCCTTTCTGATGAGCCAGCCCAAACCCATCTAGACTTGGGTCTCATATGTACCTCGATATTGACCAAAGTCGAGGTTGCGTATATGGAATTCCAATGTTTGATACTTGCACACTTTCTTTGAACTCAAAATTTGAGATATACATCCTCGAGCTCTGCAACCTCTGCTGCATATAAACCTGGTTTTACATTAGTATGGCCTGGTGGCCATATTGAATATTATTCAATGGTAAATAGACCAAATGCACGGTGAAGGGGCACATACACAGAATAAATATTCAATACATACAATTCATGAGTGCACACAAAATTGAAGGATCACACCACCCTCACCCAGGCTATTGAATGCATCTAGCTTCCGTCCAGATAATTAAGGGAGGGATAGGCACAAACAATTACAATTCGATAGACCCAATGCACTGTGAGAAGGCCCACTCGCATAGAGAAAATAGAGAAAATTAAAATTGATTAATCACCCCAACCCTCAACGAGGCTATAGAATGCACCTCAATCCACATGCATACATAATATTTAAAAATTGTGAAAAAGACATGATTTAAATAAGGTGGCATTTCTGGCTTAACCCAACCTATCAATGGTGAGACAGAGGTGGTTTATATAGCCTTTTTATTCACTGAAATAGTAAAATCTCTCATGCCAATCCCAAAACTTGCTTTGTTGTGCAAGTCCCTGCTTTGATGTACAAGTCACTGCTGATGTGAGCATCCTTCCTCACTTTCTTACTCACTTTCTTACTCACTTTCTTAATAACATTGCCCTGGTTTGGGTGTCACTCTCTTCCTAACATTACCCTGGTTTGGTTTGGGTGTAATGCCTTGTAGGTCTTCCTTGCCTTCCTTTTGGTATGCAAATCTCACCCCTTTGCCTACACTACAATGCCCTGGTTTGAGTGCCATGCCTTGCAGATCTTCTTTGGCCTTCTTTGGCTTCCTTTTAGGATGCAAATCTCACCCCTTGGCCCTCCTTGGCTTCCTTTGGAGTGCAAACCTTACCCCATGTTGATGTGCTAGCGTCATTCCTCAATTTGTTATGCCATGGTTTCTATGACCTTGCTTGTAGGCCTCTTTGACTTGTGATTGTTGTTACTAATGTACATATCACTGCATTTCTCACTACTACAACATATCCTATGATTTGAATACTCTCGTCCTCGCTTTTTCACTCTAATATTTCTCTATTTTCCTTTGTCTCTACTTTCCTTTGTGTGGTCTTGCTTATTCTTTTCAACGATGACGATCTCCTGTATCCTTGTCATTCAAAGATCGTTTCGTCTCAATTTGGTATTGAGCAAAGAAATTTATCATACCTCAAATGGAGTTACAATCAAGAGAGCCTCCAGGACGCCAGTTCCGAAGCCAGCCATGACTCTACCTGGGTTGCTGAGCTTTCCTGTAAATGGGTCCGAGAATGCACCTTGTAGCACAGCATTGGAACCCATTCTGAGCGAATACTTGACAGTTAAATGCGTTGCAAAGGGTGTGAGACCTAACCACAATGCCCTCACCCCTTGAGCTTTGACAACACTGGTGCCGCAGTGGAAGAAGCCTCTGTACCGCCCTACTCTGTCCAATTGCAGCCTCGTCTTGATAACGTCAACGGGCTGAACACAGCAGGCTTCCACCATGCCTCCCACTGATCCTGACACTGCCTTCATGTACACTGGGACGCCTGAAGCTTCCTTCAACTTGGTGGTTGATGAGGGATATGTCATTGTTACTGAAAATAAAATCAATTTATGATATACTATAATGAGCATCAAGAAACCTAACTAGAGTAGGCGGCGACAGATTATTCTGAACCAGCACAGCCCCATTATAAACAAGAAGGTGCCATGGGAAGCGAAAAAAATGAGCATCAAGAAACTGGCTAGAGTAGGCAGCAACAAAACAGCCCCATTATAAAACAAGAACGGATGGATTCACAGGATTAGCAGGTGGTGAGAATCGAAAGAGATCAACGAGAGGGTGACAAATATTTCGTGTGATCGGGCTGCTTGCCATGCGTGACGCAAAAACACAGCCAAATGGAGGGTCAGGGTTTATATGATCAATCCCTAAAGATTTCGTGGGTATCAAACGCCCTTGGATCACAATTTTAGACTTTTGTATTCAAAATATTGGATCTTTGTGTATTGTAAAGCATAATATTGGAACTATGCGATTGCTTTATAAATCCCCGTATAGTTTTTCATTTTAAATGAATATCAGTTATAAATGTTTTCTTCGTGGAAAAAAACTATGTGATTGCTTGTAAGAAAAGAAAAACACAAATGGTTAGTGTCGTCAATGTGTGGATACTCCTACCTACTATTCTACTCCATTCACCAACAAGTTGTGTTTTTCACTCTCATTCACTACCAAATTAATTTGTCATTTTATTCCATAAACTTTATGTTGTAATTCGATATAGATTATTAAGTGGGATTGTCTAGAGAGTGACTACATTTCACCAATTTGTGTTTTTCACTTTTACCCACTAATTATTTTATCTCTTTGAATTGTTCTAGAGATTTTGTGTCATGGTGATGGAACACAAATTGTGACTTAGTTCTTATTGGGTGGGATTGTCCATAAAGTAACGACATTACAACAATTTGTCCTTTTGAAGTGTTCCCTAAACTTTGTGTCATGGTGATGGAACACAAATTGTGACATTATTAAACTTTACAATTTCAACTAATGGTTTCTTTAATGTGTTAAAAGAAAAATAGATGATTAATAGAAAAATAGATGATTAATATTGAGAATGTTATATTGGGGTGGGTTTTCAATTGAGGAGTTCTTTAGCCCTCAAACTTAAATAATCACACGATATACAAAGGTTAAGATGTAATAAACCAAAATTTATAGAGAAAAACCAGAAACAATAGATAACATAAATATATATATGGCATGGAATGAGCTTTATATTATGTAATGTCCGCATGCCTCTTGAGGCAGGGAAACATTCAATTGAGTAGATCTTTGTTACACTATTTCTCAACAAAAACATTCATAGCCTTGTAGCTCTTTAAATAGGTTTCCTAGATCCAAAACCTTAACTACTTTACATGGAAAAATAATTAATAAGTATCAAATTTCTAATGGATCTTAATTAATAGAGCGACATTTTTACATTGATTGTTGACTACTAGCTACTCGACCTTTATTCCAAGAGATGGTCCTATACAATGCATAACTAATTACCGAAGTATGGAGGGTTAGGTAGGACCCTAACATGCTCTTCCCCTTCAAAAACAATGTTGTCCTCACATTGTCCTCGACATTGAAGGTGAGGAAATTGTTGTAAAAAATCGGTTGGTTCCCAACTAACATCTTCTGGAATCATATATTTCCACTTGATCAAAACTTCTTTGATGGTGTGCTTCCACAATTGTTATCCGTTGGAAGCCAAAATTGTTGTTGGTTGGAGCCAAATGGAGCCTCACACTTCCTGTTTCGGTAAGCTAGCCTAGACTTTGCAATTAGACCTTGGCACCTTTTTAAGACAAGATATATGAAATACTCGATGAATCTTGGAATGATATGGTAGAGCGAGCTTATAGGTCACCTGTGCAATCCTTTGGAGGATGGTATAGGGTCCATAAAACTTCGAAGTAAGCTTGTGGTGGAGATGTGTCTTGAGGGATGTTTGCTAATTTTTAAGGTTGGAGTCAAAGAAACACTTGATTGCCTACTTCAAAAGAATGCTCATAGCGATGTTGATCTACCTGTTGTTTCATTTTTTGGGGGGCCATAACCATGATGTCTTTAAGGGTGTGGATAATGTTTACTCTGGTGTGAAGTGTGTTTCCCACAGACCGTATTTTGGAAGTACCCGACATATAGGAAATCACATAATATTTTTTTTCCATACACTGCTTCAAATGGTGTCATTTTAGTGGAACCGTGATAAGTGGTATTATACCACCACTCGACCAGATGAAGCCATTGGGCCTAGTGGTTTTGCATCTTTTATGTAAAGCATCACAAGTAGGTTTCCAAGCAATTATTGATTACTTATGTTTGGACATCCATTTGGGGGTGATAAGTTGTGCTAAGATTTAGTTGAGTTCCTTGTAGTTTAAACCATTCCTTCCAAAAGCTGGTAAAGGTAGGGTCACAGTAAGATATAATAGATGTTAGCGTGCCATGGAGCTAAAAAATTTGATCCATAAATACTTGGGCCACTAAGGAGGTAAAATATTGTAGTAAGTCACAAAAGTGAGTGTATTTGGTAAGGCAGTCTACTGCCACCATGATGTTTGTTTTATTTCCTGCTTTAGGAAGTCTCACAATGAAATCCATAGAGTTATTTATCCAAATTTGTTTGAGAATGGGAAGTGGCTACAATGCACCTGGAGCCTTCACTAATTTTCCCTTATGTCGTTGGAAAATGTTATTAGTTGCAACAAAGTTCTAGATATCTTTTTTGATGCATTCCTAGAAGAAGGAGTGCTTAATTATTTCATTGGTTTTATGAAACCTTGAGTGGCTTGTTGTGGGTGATGAATGTAATTCCTATAGGATTCATGGTTTCAAGGATGAATCTGAGGTGTGAAAGATGTGGTCCTAATATCTTAATACATTGTTGTTCCATGTATACCCTAGCGGTGGGTTCAGTTCTTCTTGCATCCATTTGATGAGGTGTCAAATGCTGTACTAAAAAAGCCATTCTTGTCGTGCTTCTTTGAGCCATCGTGGAAATGGGAAGGATAAGGTGAAGAGGGAACCCTCCTCTTAAAATTTCCTAAACAAAGCATATGGCACCACATTATCATGACCCTTATTATATGATCTTATAGTCATATCCCAACATATTAGTGACACATTTATGTTGTTTGGGGGAAGACAACCGTTGTTCTAGGCAATACCATAAGTTGAGATGGTTGGTATTTATCTGGAAATTTCTCTTGATTAAAAATGGTTACCATGTCTCAACTACATGAAGGATAACCATCATGTCTTTCTCATAGCTGGATTTCCCAAGTTTCAATTACAAAGTTTCTTACTAGTGAAGTTCAATGGGCACAACTCTTGCGTTAAGACTATTCCTAGGCCATGGCTAGTGACATTACATTATGAGAATAAGTTCTTAGTAAAATCCAACATGGTTAATACCAACGTACTACACATAGCTTCGTTTGGGGTTGAGAAGGCCTACTCTGTTGCTACATTCCAGGAGAAAGTGCTATTTTTAAGCAACATTGTAAGAGGAGCTACAATCTTCCCGTAGTTTAACACAAAATTTATTAATATTGTCTATTAATCTAGGAACAAAGAATCAATCTCATCAAGAATTAATCAACAAATAACTCATGAAATGATGTAATCGGTCTACAGGAATAGTAGCTGCTCTATATTCACATAAAGAATGAATGATTACAATTACAATGACATGCTGCAAGCATGAATGAAGAGACAATTCGAATTTCTTAGGAGGTCATTTGAATTGAATGAGTGAGTCTAGCTTAACTGACTGTAAGCCATGGTTCACACTCAGTTAACCACTGACCAAAACCCTAATTGAATTAACTAACCCTAACTGAAGTCGGAGTGCAATAAATGACTGAGTCTCAACTGAAAGAGACCAGACACATGTCACAAATCACCAACCATCAAGAGGTAGTGCTACACTAACTCCAATGAACCCCGATGAGGTTAGCTGAAGTTGAACTGCACATCAGAATTTGGTGGAGGCGCCCCTGTTGACTCCAGTTCATTTAATAATCATTAAATAATATATTTAATGAGAGGAGGTGCCTTAACTGACTTGTTTAACTAATTGTAACCACCAGTTAGCAATTAGGTGCATTAATATCACTCAGATCACCCCCAGAGTGCTCCAATTAGCCTCCCTGAATGTAGGAGAAGGCTAAGTTAGCCTCCTTGACTGAAGGTAGGCATGGGTGAGACTGGATGATGACATTTAATGCTCCACTGATGTCAATTAATGTCAATAATACTTAGGATAGTGGTTTAACTAGGCCATTTTGACCCAAAAGAGTGTGTATGGTGGTAAATGTCTCCAACACCCCCCCTTAAGCTATACTCAGGAAGAGTTATAAAACATAAATGCATAAAAATGCTAGGGCCCTGACCACTAAGGCCATAGGTCACCCTGTACAATGTTGAAACTGAAACAATTCTCAAAACAAACTAAGTGAGGAAAAGAGGGAAAACCCAGTGGGAAAAACGCCCCCCTCAAGCTAAACACTGAAAGTAGTTTGAATCACCCTGATGAACTCACCCCCAACAATGAACGAAGGTAAGTGAACTTCTTTTTTGAAAATCTCTTACTGAAGATGTCTGCAATCTACTCATTAGTCGGGTAGTATTGCAGAATGATGGTCCTGTCATGCACTAGCTCCCTGATATAGTGCATGTGGATCTCTACATGCTTGGTCCTCTGCCTGGTAACTGGATCCATGGATATCTTAATAGCACTTTTATTGTCACAAAAGAGGATAGTGGACAAAGTACTACCAAGATCAAACCCTGAAAGAATGCCTTGCAACCAAACTGCTTGGATGCAAGCATTCACCGCTCCTCGATACTCGGCCTCTGCTAAAGATAGTGCTATGGCAGCCTGCTTTTTTCTTGACCAGCAAATGGGGCCACCACCAAACATGAATACATATCTAGAAGTAGACTTCTGATCAATAGAATCACCCACCCAATCAGAATATGTGTATCCAACCAGCTCTAGCTCGGAGTCTGCAGCATAGTGAATGCCGTAGGTCCTGGTTCCCTGAATATACTGGAGGATCCTCTTGGTTTCCTTCCAATGAAGATCATGAGGCTGCTACATGTATCTTGATACAACATTCACGGTACAACAAATATCAGGCCTATAATGTGTCAAGTACAACAAGCTACCAATCAGCTGTCGATAGATAGTGCAGTCCATGGGAGGTGTGCTTTTTCTTTCTTCAAGGCTGATCCCTGAAAGGAAAGGGAATGGTGCAGGCCTACAATCAGCCATGTTAAACTTGAATAATAGGTCTGAAATGTATTTGGACTAAGTAACCATAATCCCATCAGAATTTTTCTCAATTTCGAGCACCAAAAATTGTTTTAGAAGCCCCAAATCACTCATTTCAAAGGCATTGTGGAGAGCAGTTTTGATGGCTGAAATGGAGGCAACTGTGCTACTTGTGATTAGTAAGTCATCAAAATATAAAACAATGATAATTATATGACCATCATACTGCTGTAAATACACATTTTTATCTTATCTACATCTCTGAAAGTTTTGCGAGAGAAGGAAGGCATCCATCTTGGAATACCACTCTCTTGGGGCCTGTTTTAACCCCTACGGTGACTTCTTTAGCTTGCAAACCAAAGATGGATCAGTGATGTATCCCTCAGGCTACTTCATGTATATCTCCTCATGAATATCTCCATGCATAAAGGATTACTTAACATCCATGTGATGCACTTCCCAGTGCTTGGATGCTGAAATTGCCAAAACAAGGCGGATGGAGTCCATTTTTGCAACCAGTGCAAAGGTATCATGGTAGTCCACTCCTTGGACCTGAGAGAAAACTTTTGCTACAAGCCTTGCCTTATATTTTCAGGTGCTTCCATCAGCAACAACCTTGGTCCGAAACACCCACTTGCATTGAACCAATTTCCTTCCCGGAGGAAGAGAAACTAGCTCCCAAGTAGTGTTTTTCTGAAGAGAATTCATCTCTTCATCCATGGCAACTTGCCATCTCGGATCCTTCTGAGCATGATAGTAGGATTTTGGATCTGAACTAATCATCAAATAGCAATTTTTGAACAGCAAATTATCAGGACAAGAGAGCACAATACCTGCTCTTTGAAAATTAGACTGGGTTCTCCTTGGATCATCCAGATTTCTAATGTTGTCTCCTGCAGAGGAGAATGTCTGTTGGGCCCATGTAGGAAGATGATTTTGCACTTCAGGTTCTGATTCAGAATCTGATGATTGCTACACACTAATATTAGAAATCAGAGGATCCAAATCAGGGTCATCACCCCCAATTTCATCATCCAAATATTCCGTAGAATAGGAAGGAAATTCAACAGTTTTCTCCTTCACTAGTTCCACCTCCTGAAGAGGCTAGTTCCACCTCCTGAAGAGGCTCATCGAACTTGAGACTTCTCTCAAAGATTATCTATTTGGTCTTGATATCCAATAGCTTGAACCCTTTAGATTCATTAGGATACCCAATAAAATAAACATTCTATGCTTTGTAGTTGCAAAGCCCTTCTTTTATCAAGCAGAATCTGGGCCCATGCAGTGGACCCAAACACCCGTAGGTTCAACACATCCGGCTTGTGTCCGAAGTATGCTTCAAAAGGGGTCTTCCCTTTCATGGATGAGTGTGGCACCCTATTCTGAATGTATGCTACAGCATGCATGGCCTCAGCCCACAAATTTGCAGCAAGCTTCTTGGATTCCAACATATAGGTGGTCATCTCCTTGAGAGACCGATTCTTCCTTTTTGCTACTCCGTTCTATTGTGGAGTGTAGGGAATTGAATGTTGGACCTGAATACCACTTTGGGAGCATATGTACAAAAAATCATTACTAACATGCTCCCCTCCATTATCAGATCTCAAGATCTTTATCTTAAGCCCAGAGGCATTTTCGATCAAGGCCTTCAATTCAGAAAATTTTTCACATACTTCTGATTTCTTTTTGAGAAAGAAAACCCATGTATACCTTGAAAAATCATCAATAAAAGTAAGGAGATACCTTGATCCATTCATGGATGTGACAGGAATTCAACTGCTGATATTAGAATGTATCAGCCCCAATATGCATGTAGCTCGGTTTTCCTTCCCTCGATCAAACTTGTGCTCAGGGTGTTTTCCAATCACATAGCCTTTACAAATTCCCGTGGTTTCCTTGATGACCGGGAGGCCTTCAACCATGGAGTTTTTATGTAATTGCTGCAAATTATTGAAATTAAGATGGCCAAACCTCTCATGCCATAGCCTACTAACCTCATTCCCATGAGTTAGCAGAGTGGTGGGCTTTGCATCCGCAACAAAGTGAGAGAACTCATAGGATTTTGCATGATGATTTGCAAGGCCTTTAGCAATGAGTTTCCCGGATGCAATTTCTGTTATCTCAACATCATTTGGGCTAAAAGAAACTCTCTTAGGCACTCCATTATGTGTTATCTGATAGACAATAAGGAGATTTGATGCCAGAGACGGTACATACAATATATTTGAAAAGAAACCATTTTCAAGATCAACTGTACCTGGTCCTTTTGAAATGATGGTGGAGTCATCTCCCATGTGGATGGGGATGGATTTTCCGATCTCCAAGGATGAAAAGGAGTCTTTTTCAGCCACCATGTGGTTCAAAGCTCTTGAATCAATCAAGAGTGATTTGGACTTCGAAGTGCTTGCCATGAGGGCATGACCTTTTTCATGTTGTGGTTCCCGATCATGTTGATCTCTCCTCCGAAAACTTTCTAGAAGATTGATGTGATTCCTCTCAAGGAGATAGGTAGCTTCATCAAGTTTCTTCTTCATGCAGGCATGTTCAGGGTGGAATCCCTTTCCGCAATAAGAACACTTGAATTTTTCCTTGCCATGGTGTCCTTTTCCTTTGTTCTTCCTTAAGCCGGAAGACTCATATGTTGCCGATTTTCAACTCTAGGTTTAGGAGCATCAAATTTAGTTTTTGTATTTTTCTGCTGCTTTCCTTTACCCTTCAGAGCTTTGGGCCCCAAGACATGAAGGGCTTGATCACTGGAAGATTTGATGAACCCCATTTGGAAAATCTTGTCATGTCCACATGTTAGGGACTCAATGAAGGCATTGAGTGTAGGCATCTTCCATACAGAGGTTGTGAGCTTCCCTGCACGGAATGTAGAAACAAAAACTGAATAATCAGCCCCAAGTTTGGAGAGTAGGGCGAGGATGAGCTGATCATATTCCTTCTCCACTTTGCATTGCTTCAAGAGTAAAATAGTATGCTTGAACTTTGTGAAGAAATCATTCAGAGTCTCAAAGTTGGAGGGTTGGAGACACATGAGTTCATTTTCGAGCTGGTAAACCATTAAGTCATCATGCTTTCCATATAGAGTCTCCAATTTGTCCCATATTTCTTTCGAAGTCTTAAATCTCATAAGATGGAAGAGAAGGTCTTGGGAAATAGATAGGCACAAGAAACCAAAGGCTTCATCCTTCTTGTTCAAGAATCTTGATTTTTCTATGGTGGATCCAGGCTCAACTTCAGTGTCCATGGTGACTCTAAAAATTCCTATGGAGCGCAGCTGAATCTCCATATCATCTTTCCATGAGTGGAAATTGTATGGATTCAAGAGATCTACTAAGGAGGCCATCTGGATGTGCTGGAGTGAATGCTTCACCTGTAGAAACCTAAAAATCAAAACAGAAAGGGAAATGTAAGGTTAGATAGCTTGCACATTTTAGGCTTTCATCACATCCAGCATAGTTAATCAAGCAAGCTTGATCAACAAGTTCTTTAATTGGGGTATTAAGTGGTAAGACTTGGCTTCTGGTGCAGTGCTGGATTTTTGAGCTATTGCTCAAATTTCATGCAGAAATCTGTCAAAAAGCTTGTTTTTGAGAGATAGAGCTTCGTCCCGCCGTAAGCTCTGATACCATATTAATATTTTCTATTGATCTAGGAACAAAGAATTAATCTCATCAATAATTAATCAACAAATAACTCATGAAATGGTGTAATCGGTCTATAGGAATAGTAGCCGCTATGTATTCACATAAAGAATGAATGATTATAATTACAATGACATGCTACAAGCATGAATGAAGAGACAATTTGAATTCCTTAGGAGGTCATTCGAATTGAATGAGTGAGTCTAGCTTAACTGACTATAAGCCATGGTTCACATTCAGTTAACCACTGACCAAAACGCTAATTGACTCAACTAACCCTAACTAAATTCGAAGTGCAATAAATGACTGAGTCTCAAATGAAAGAGATCAGACACATTTCATAACTCACCAACCATCAAGAGGTAGCGCTACACTGACTCCAATGAACCCTGATGAGGTTAACTGAAGTTGAACTGCACATCAGAAGTTGGTGGAGGCTTCCTTGTTGACTCCAGTTCATTAAATAATCATTAAATAATATATTCAATGAGAGGAGGCACCTTAACTAACTTGTTTAACTGATTGTAACCACCAGTTAGCAATTAGGTGCATTAATATCACTTAGATCACCCCTGGAGTGCTCCAGTTAGCCTCCCTGAATGTAGGAGAAGGCTAAGTTAGTCTCCTTGACTGAAGGTAGGCATGGGTGAGACTGGATGATGACATTTAATGCTCCACTGAAGTCAATTAATGTCAATAATACTTAGGATGGTGGTTTAACTAGGCCAATTTGACCAAAAAATAGTGTGTATGGTGGTTAATGTCTCCAACAAAATTATGGTAGTAGCTAGTAAATGTTAGGAACCCTCTCAAGACCTCTAGAGTTTTGGGACAGGGCCAGTGTTTCATAGTTTCCGCTTTCTTAGGATCCACCCTAATATAGTCATTGCTTACAATATGGCTCAAGTATTCAACCTTTGTAACCCCAAAATCACACTTGGATCATTTCATGAATAACTTGTGATCCTATAAGATGTGCAATATATAAGCGACATGTTGGAGGTGACTTTCCCGGGTGGGGTTATAGACCAAGATTGTTAAGCCCTAAATGTTGGCACATCGCCCCCTATATTGTGGATGATTACATGTTATTTATGCCACCTTGGGTCTATTAGTGGAAATTTTCATTAGTATTATTATATTAGTTATTTTGTCTTGGTCCATTAGTTGTAATTGTACCTCTTTGTCTCCTATATAGTAAGGAGACATTTTCATTTGGATCATCTTAACTTGTCTTGTCTTATGTACTTAGTACATTGTATAAGGGGGTTTCCCCCTTGAAGAGACTTGATATTCATCTTTGTTCTTCATTATTAAGGTGTGGATTAGTCTTTTTGGTCTATTTATGCTCTTTTCATGCTCTTTCTAGGACTTGGTTGCATAACATTTGGTATCAAATATTGGACGCTTCCAAAACAAGTCATCTTGGAATTTTCCCTTTATCTTTTTTTCTACTGGGGTTCAGATAGAGAAACTTGGAACCCGTCTATAAAATAGGCCTAAATTTCTGTGGTAAAAATTTTCAGATCCTGACTCATTACAAGTTCGGATTTATACCCTTATGAAGTCATTGTTTATGACTATCCCAAAAGCTAGTATCAAACAAGTTATCTAGCAGAAATTGTTATATATGGAGCATGCAAAATCCAAATCCAATGAGACTAGTTTCATTAGGAAGAAGACAAACCATAGTATCTGTGACAACATTTTTGGAATCAAATTCAAAAAATTAGACATGTGGAAGGATGTACACTTTAACTCTCCTGGAAGAGCAAAAAAAATAAGCGTTGGGAGAAATGTCAGAATTTTTTTTGGCAAACCCAAATTCAACAAAACCTATGGAATTGGAAAGAGGGCATATTATGATACCACAAGATGAGATTTAAGACTCACAGGGGTTGATATTCCCTCATTAACTCAGTTGGAAAGTCGGCTATCAAATCAGTCTTCAAATCAGGGTTTGAAAAAGGTACGCCATTTTTAATTTGAATAACTCTTAGTAGAAGGATATATTTGAGGTGAACCCAAGCTATGATATCTATATATATTGTTCAAAATTATTCCTAAAGGAGGTGGAAAAAATCACACTCCACTCAAACCACCAAAGGATTCATCCCTTACATACGATGAAAGTGAAGACCTATCTTTTCGAGTGTCTAAGTTGGAAGATATGATTAAAGGGTCTTTGAAAATGTTTGATTTACTTAATTTAGAGGAAAATATGATGGGACATATGGAGAAGATGATGGGACATATGGATAATAATATGGAGGAAAATATGAAAAATATTGCTAATCTCATTCAAAATTCAAGGGAAAATCTCCCTACAAGTGATGATGTGTTCCAGGGTACTAATGAAGACAAAATTAGTGTCCATGTTGAGAAACCTTCCATGAATATCAATATTACAAGAGGAATTGATTATAGTAATGGAAGTAACCACATATGGTACCAAAGGGGTATCTAACTCCCTAATATTGACATGAGGAAGTTTGATGGAAAGAACCCAATAATATGGATATTACAGATGGAGCAATTCTTTGATATACACCAGGTTTCAAATCTCCAAAAGACACCTATTGCATCTTTATATTTAGATCCTAAGCAGTTTGTGTGGTACCAATACCTTTGTGAATGCAAAAAGAACTCCATTATTTCTTGATTCATTTTTACAAAATATTTAATATCATATCATGATGATGTTAAGAGCAATTCCTTCTTTACCCAATTGATAAATCTAAGGAAAAGGGGTCCAATAAGTGAGTACATTCAACAGTTTCAAAAGTTTAGTCTTAGAGTGGATAGAATACTAGATGATATATTATTAGATCTCTTTATTGGAACTTTGAAGGATAACATCCAACATGAGGTATGCCTCTTCGAACCAACATCCTTAAAGAAGGATTTCATGTTGGCAAGAAAGGTTGAAAGTAAAAATATGGCGATGGATACTAGAAGAACCACTTGCAACACATATTTTCTTATAACCCACCTCAAAGGTTGACACCTCAACAACTAGATGAAATAAGTGGTATAGGTCTATGCTTTAATTGTTGCAGCAAGTATAGTAAGGGACATAGGTGTGGTGAGAATAAATTATTCTACATAGATTGTGAAGAGGAAGAAGTAAAAGAACAGGAAGCATCTCAATCTAAAGAAGTAGAAGATATTACTCCCAAAGAGATTACTCCAACCATATATTGTCATGAATTGGCTGGAATTATCACTCCTCAAACTCTCAATATTGAAGGATATCAAAAAGTAAAAGGTAACAATGTTGATTTATTTGGGTAGTACTCGTAATTTTATTCATTGTAAATTAGCCAAAGTTCTCAATGTCATTGTATATCTAGCACCGAAGTTTCAAGAAATGGTTGCAAATGGAGGAACTATCAATTGCTTAGGGAAATGTGATAATATCAATATTACTATGGGTGAATATGTATTGAATAGTCCTATGATTTCTATCCCAATGGGTGGTGTTGATGTTGTCTTAGGGGTTCAATGCTTACTATCACTGGGAGTAGTGGTTTTTAATTTTCAATATTTTTTCATGAAATTTATTGGGAAGGAAAATAATTTGAATTAAGAGGTATCACAAGGAAGCCAAACAAGGTGATAATATTTAATGGTGTGTTAAAATTGTTGAAAAAAGGGCATCAAGGTGTAATTGCATAATTATGCTCATTATATATTGAAGCATCTAATCTTCCTATTCCCTTGGATCTCCAAAGGGTCATTGATAAGCACTCCAAAGTATTTGAAGATATTCCAAAAGTTCTTCCACCTACTTGAGATTTTGATCATGTTATTCAGTTAATTGCGGGAAGTGTTCCACCTAACATCAGGCCTTACATATACCCCTATGGATAGAAAACTGGAATTGAGTGTATGGTTGAAGAAATGTTAGAGGCTGGTATAATTAGGCCTAGCCAAAGTTCCTACTCTGCACCAGTGGTAATGGTACATAAGGAGGGATCATGGCATATGTGTCCATATTATAGAGAGCTCAACAAGATCACCATTAAAGATAAGTTTCTCATTCCTGTCATTGATAAATTGTTAGATGAACTACATGGAGCATTTTACTTCACAAAGTTAGATCTTTGTTTAGGGTATCATGAGATTAGAATGAAGGAAGAAGGCATCCCAAAAATGACCTGATGACATTCAGAACGTATGAAGTTCATTGTGAATTTTTGGTCATGCCTTTTAGCCTTATAAATGCATTGCCCACATTTCAAGGTTTGATGAATTCCATTTTCAAGCCCTTTTTGAGAATATTTGTGTTGGTATTTTTTGTGATATACTAATCTATAGCAAGTATTTGGAGCAACATGTTCAACATGTTCAAAGGGTTCTACAACTACTCAAGGAGTAACAATTATATAAAAAAATCCTTTCAAATGTTTCTTTGGGGTAAAGGAGGTAGATTATTTGGGCCATATTGTATTTGATGAAGGTGTTAAGGTAGACCCTAAAAAAATTAAGCCGTGATGGACTGCCCGATTCCCAAAACCTTGCAGAATATTAGAGGATTTTTAGGTTTGACAAGGTACTACCACAAGTTTGTTCAGAACTATGGAAGAATAGAAACACCTCTAACAACATCATTAAAGAAGGAATATTTTTTGTGGACTCCATAGGAAGCTCAATAATTTCAACAACTTAAAGAGGCAATGTGCAAAGCTCCCATTTTGACCTCACTAGAATTCACAGAAACCTCATTGTGGAATGTGATTCCTTGAGAAATGGAATTGATGATGTTTTAATTCAAGAAGGATGACCCCTTTCTTTCGAAAGTCAACCAATCGAGGGAAAGAACTTACAAAAACCCATTTATGAGAAGGAAATGATTGCAATACTGCATGCACTTAAGCAATGGTGTCCTTACCTAATATGTAGGCACTTCAAGCTCAAAACAAATCATGATAGTCTTAAATACTTCTTAGAACATAGACTATCTTTATAAGAGAAACAAAAATGGGTAACCAATATGTTGGGTTATGAATTTGAAATCATTTATAAAAAAAGGGAACTAGAATGTGATGGCAAATGCACTCTCTAGAAAAGTTGAGGATGTTGAGGCATTACTTAGTGTGATTTTAATTATACAACCTGATTGGGTAGCAGTAGCAATGGAATAATGTAAGAATGCCATATCTATCTGGACACTCATTCCAAAGCTACAAAAGGATCCCAGTTTATCAGATACATTTGTGTGGGAAAATTATTCACTATGGTATAAGCATCACTTATATAAATGTAAGAACTCCCAACTCAAAAAAAATATCCTTTTGAAATTGCACACCTCTCCTATAGGTTGGCACTCAAGATTCCTAAAAACATACCAAAATTTTAAGAAGGAATTCTTTTTGGAAGGTCTTAAATCTCATGGTTAAAGGTTTGTGGTAGAATGTTTGGTTTGTTAACAAAATAAGGTTAAAATAGTTAATACCCCAGGTTTCTTACAACCATTAAAAATACCTTATCAGTTCTAGGAGGAAGTCTCTATGTATTTTAGCACAGGCCTACCCAAGTCAGAAGGGAAGAATATTATTATGGTGGTTGTTGATAGAATCACAAAGTATGCACACTTTCTTACCCTTTTCATGTAAATATATATGTTGTATCCTTAATGGAGATAGTTCAAAAGTTACACGGAAACTAGAAGATTATTGTAAGTGATAGAGATCTAATTTTCACTAGAAAATTTTGGACTAAATTATTTTCTTGTTTGGGTACGTAGTTGGCTCACAGTTCTTCTTATCATCGTCAATCTGATGGGAAAAATGAGATAGTGAACAAAGGTTTGGAAGGATATATTCTTTGCTTTGCATATGATGAACAAACAAAATGGATGAAATGGTTATGTTTGGAAGAATGATAGTACAATACTTACTTCCATACATCATCAAAAATATCTCCATTCATGGATCTTTATGGGTACCATCCTCCATCTATCACATCTCCCTTAAAAGGAAAATCTAAAGTTCAAGCTATGGAAGATTACCTAGAGCACCAGCAAGAAGTTCTCCAATTACTAAAGGAAAACCTAGCTATGCAAAAAAACCAGGATGAAACAACAAGCAGATAAACATCACAGTGAAAGAAGTTTTGAAGAAGGGGATTGGGTATTTATGAGGTTGCAACTTTACAAACAGATGTCCCTCAAGCAACAAAATAAAGAAAATAAATTAACACCCAAGTACCATGGTCCTTATAAAGTGTTGTAGGAGATTGGAAGTATGGATTACAAATTGGATCTCCCTTCATATTCAATGGTACACCTATTCTTGATAATAGGAAAGAAGATCCCAACTCAAACTATCTTGCCAGATCTTGATGAAGAAGGAAAATTCATATTGTAAAAAGTCACTAAAACAAGGACAAATCAACTACGTAATCAAGTTATTAGTAAGTATCTCATCAAGTGGAAGAACCTATCAATTGAATATTGGACATGGGAAGATGAGTCTTTCACACAAAATCATCCACAATTAGTCAATCATTGAGGACAACACTTGTTTGAATGGGTGGGGGGCATGTTAAGCCCTAAATGTTGGAACAATACCCCTTATATTATGGATCATTACATATTATTTATGTCTTCTTGGTTCTATTAGTTGTAATTGTCATTAGTATTATTATATTAGTTATGTCAGCTTTGGTCCACTAGTTGTAATTGTAGGTCTTTGTCTCCTATATATAGTAAGGATATATTTTCATTTGGATCATGTCAACTTATCTTATCTTGTGTACTTATTACATTGTATAAGGAGGTTTCCCCCTCGAAGAGGATTTCTATTCCTCTCTTTTCTTCATTATTAAGGATTGGATTACTCTTTCAGCCTATGTATACTCCTTTCATGCTCTTTATGGGATTTGGTTGCATGAAAAATATATCATCGGAGAAAAATAAGACAAAATTCATAAGGAAGGGGAATAAAATATTATTCATAAGGCTTTGAAAAATAGAGTGGCCATTGCAAATGCCAAAGGGCATGACTAAAAACTCATAATGACCTTCATGAGTCTAGAAGGTAATCTTAGGAATATCTTTCTCTTTCAACTTGATTTGATGGTGGCTTGAGCGAAGATCAAATTTGGTGAAGAAAGTGGTGCCTTGCAAATCATCTAATATATCTTTTTTTGTACTAGGGGAATCGATAACCAGCTTGGACTCGTACTTCCATGACACATGGTCAATTATCGTCCACTACCACTATACCCCTAGTTTCACCCAAAAATCTCATAAGCATGGGGCACGAGATAACTGGGGTATGAATGTATGACCTCTTTACAATGTGGCATATCATTTCACTCCTTTGTTAGTTGGTCTACATCCCTGTGATAAAATCATCTAATATTTCATCAATGAAAGGGATGGGGAATTTAACTTTGATGTTTAAATTGTTGAGGACTCAGAAATTAGGACACATGCGACAAATTCCTTCCTTTTTTAGGACCATAACCACTAGTGAAGAATAAAGGTTTTTCAAAGGATGAATGAACCCTACCGCTAATAATTCATGAATGATTTTCTCAATTTCATTATTTTGCACAAAAGGGTGGTGATAAGGATGGAAAATGAGGGGTTGAATACTTGGGATTAAAGGAATACCATGGTCATGTTCCTCATGGGAGAAATGGAAACCCTTGAGAACCTCAAAAACCTATTGATGTTGGGATAGAACTTGTTGAAATTTAGGGTGAATACCTGGTGTGGGAATTTCCATCTGTGATGCCCCAAGCCCTGAATCCAAGGCCAAGGACACCTGGAAACCCAAGGGGAATTTTGAATCAAATTAATGCACAATGAAATAAGGGTAACTAAGGCTAAGCCAACATTCCAAATATCCACCAAAATAAAAGATTCAACCTTTTAAAATGAAATGCATGAATACAAATGCAAATCACTCCCCAATGCACATGTTATGCAAGGTAAATGAAGGCATTAAATGAAACCATATCTGACCAAGCCATTAGCATGATTTCAAACATGAAATATCATATCTAATGCATCCATTTAAACTTTAATATAATCATATATGCAAGCCACCATAAACAATGTGTATAAATAGAGGCTTCCACAATAAACCATATTAACAATGTTAAAATCAGATCTACGGACTATCACCTACAACCATATTAACATAAACAAAACCAAATATGAAGGATTCCATATACAACCATATAAATGATAAATAGATCATATCTCATGTAACCCACCTACATCCATGTAAATAAATAAAAAATAGATCCATTAGAACATATATATTAGAAATTGTAATAAAGAAACATATAACAAAATACACATGTCAATGAAAATCAACTAGCTTCAACAGGACAATCTTCCACCTAGCCATAGAAATTTCATGTTCATGCATATTTCAACATAATAGTCACCCCCGATATAAGGCCATAGATCCATAGGATAGGTACTCTCAAACCAAAAGGTATGGTGCGCTCATCTCAACACCAGGAACACTGCCACACAAAAACAATTGTATATCAATCAAACTGAAACTTTTTTCAATGAAACAGAAAGTATTCATAATTGGAAATAACATTCCAAACACATTGGAATAGGTTTCACAACCTATAAATTCTTAGAAATATTCGAACCATAACATATGGTTTCCCCCTTATCAACACTATGAGAATACCACAACTACACCTTTTACCATATTAAATTTCCCTTACATATACACTACATGGTGAGTTGTGACTCTCCTCAATACACAATCCCTTAGGATATCACCACCCTTATATAGTATTTATGAGCTACATTGGATAGAGAAAAGCAATGGTAAAAGGATTCATTTTGTGTAAGCATAGATCAATATTCAATCCCCATTACAGGATCTTCAAACCTCCTTACATGGCCTTCAATATTTCTGCAATACAATGCATCTCCTACTTGAGATCATGTATTTCCTATACAAGAGAGCATTTCCCTACATTTGATAGCTTTGATAGATTGAAGAAGAGTGAAAGAGATCTAATTCAAATCCTTGTATAGCCTATTGAATTCTTAAGAGAGTGACTCGAATTCCAAGATAGGTAACTCAAATTCACTAGGGTTACTAAATTCATGAGAGAGAGGTTACAATTATAAATTCCCTTTCCACAATAGCAAAAAAGTTAAACAAGAGGGGGGGTTACACTTTTTAAAAGGCTGTAGGATAAAAATAGCCAAAGAGGATGCATGGAAGCATGAGGAACAACATAATAGTCTTGAAATAGCCAAGGAGGGAGCACTAGCCAAGAGGGTCCCAACAAACATCAAAGAGGGTGTAATAGTACATCCATAAACCAAAATAATAAAAAATAGGGTCCAAGAAGTAGTGATAGGGAGTGCAACAACTCCTAGTCTCCAACCCTCTCACATTTGCAATCCATTGTCCCCCATTCTCGTTAGTTGTCCATGTTGAGCTAGTTATTTATCAAATAATAGTAATAATAATAATCCCCAAGTCCATAGTCCCGACACCTTGTGCCATAATAACAAAAAAAATAATAACAAATGTCTAAGGCTTAACATCTGGGGTATTACATCCCCCTCTCCCTTAAAACAATGCATCATCCTCAATGCATACTCATTACATACATGTTGCAACAAATTCTTTTTAAAAATATGAGGCTATGCCTCCCTCATAGCATCTTCCAACTCCCAAGTAGCATCATCGGGATTGTAATGGTTCCATTGGACCTTTACCTCCCTGATCACTCGATTCCATATCAACTTGACTTTTCTACCCAATATGGAAATTGGTTGTACCAAAAAATCCCCTTTTGGTTCCACCTGAATCACATTCCAATCAATAACATGATTAGCATTAGGTGTATACTTTTTCAAAAAAGATACATGAAATACATTATGCACTTTTATGCAAGCATGAAATGAAATCTAATATGCAACGTGGCCTATCCTAGATAATATATCAAATGGTCCATAGTATATAGAAGATAGCTTGGAAAAAATCCCCAAGTTCAAGGAGGCCTTCCTAGGTCTAGATTTCAAAAATACATGATCTCCAACTTTAAATTATCTGTCATTTGTATTATGATATGCATAACATTTTTGTTTGTTTTCATCTATTTTGAGATTCTACTTGATCTTAATCATTTGATATTCCATGTCCTTTAGAAGCTTAAGTCCAATGATTATTCTATATGTTGGATTATCGCAATTGATAGGATTATTTCACTTTATCCCATACAATTCCTCAAAAGGACACATCTTTAAAGAGGCATGATATCCATTACTATACAAAAACTCTACCAAGTGCAAATAGTCCTGCCACTTGGATGGATGATCCATCACATACATTCTCAACATATCCTCAATCACCTAATTGAGTCTTTCTATTTGACCATCTGTCTGAGAATGGTATGTTGTAATCATTTTCATATTTGTGCCAAATCCTTTCTCAAATTTAGAAGTAAACTTTGCATCTCTGTTTGACACTATAGCTTTTGAAATTTCATGCAGTCTAGAAACCTCTAGTTACAACTAGTTAATAATCCTCCCTTGTCCACCATAATTGTTTTGTCAATTTCCTAGATTAGGATGATGTTATCACTACATTAGTGCCATGGATATGTTGTCTGGGTCCCACTAGCCACTTTATGCGCCCTCATGCATGATTTTAGGATACCTAGATACCAATACCTAGATTTTAGGATCCCACTCTGAGTTATGGGAGTCCCACCTTCAGTTCACCCTCACCAGAGTAGATTCAAGCTCTGATGGCGACCTTCAGTTCACCTTCAGTTAGCTAATGCAACATATTTTGCATTATTTGAGGATTAAATCTCCCATGCTTACCCACCAAGGTTAGTTAACTATTTTTTTATTGTTTCACTTGTTCAAAGTTCAACTAGTGTGTCTTCAATGGTGATTTCTCCTATGTTAGTCAAGTCAGGGTTAGGGATTCAAATCACTCTTGTGTAATTTTAATTTCCTCTATTGTACTATATTGTGTTTGTACACAGATTAATGATTATTATCATCAGTTTATGCTATCATATTTGTGTTTATTTTCTAATTAAGTTCAAAGTGCTTTTTTCACAGTTTTTACACTGCAATTCATCATTTTTAATAATTTTTTCACTGTAAGGTATTATTCAACCTTATGATATCTTGTGATTGATAATTTCACATGGTATCATAGCTCTACTAAGATGCTTTATCTTTTATTTGAGGATTTTATGCAGGTTTTGAGAAGAATTCAGTAAAATTGTGTTAATGCTACAGCTGCAGAGTGGAGAATCCAACTGCCTTAACACCAAGAATCCTCACACCCTTCAATTATCTATAATGGAGGGATGATATGTAGATAGTATTGCACAACATGGGTCGATATAGGATCACAATGGGAAAGGAGTTCAAACCCCAGGAATCTCTTGAGAAATCAAAGTACCTGAACAAGTTGCATGAAGATTTATGTTTTTCACATCTCCATAGAATTACTCTTCCATATTGATGGATTAAAAACCCCAAGGGAGGTCTATTTGAAACTCAAATATCTATTTGGAAAGCAATATGAGCTGAGAGGCCATGTTTTGGAGAATGAATTAATTTCTCTACAACCCAAAAATTTCGAAACCATTCAACAGTTCTTCACCAAGTTCAAGTATTTGGTCATGCACTGCAAACAATGTGGAATTAACAAGAAGGATTAACAACTGGTGCTATCCAGTCTGAGTAAGCTTGGCCCTGAATTTCAGTATTTGTGTCCAACTTTAATTATGGTATACTAACAAACCCAAAATAGTGAATTCCTTTACTTGATTCATTCATTGAATACTTAATCCAAGAACAAGACAAACTGATCCAAATGGGAGCCTTGAAAGCCTCTAAGAATCGTGCTCTTTTGGATGGGAAGTAAAATAATGCGAATTCCAAAAGGAAGAAGAAGGGAAAGGACAGAAAAATCCTAAAATAAAACCAAAGGAGAAGAAAAATCCATTAGATGGAGCCTTGGGTTCCAATAAGGATAACCATAAGAGGTTTGAAAAGACCACGCGTAATTATTGCAAGAAAGGAAACTATCTAGAGAGTCTATGTATGAATGAACCTATAGATCAAATCACCAAACTTCTTGAGAAGAACCATATTTCCATCCCTAAAGGTGTAAGGATGATTGATTCTAGAAGTAAGACAGATGATCATGAGAGATGACATGCACTGAAGGTTAGATTTTCACCATATCAAGATTTCCTCATTAATTCTGGAGCTTCCAACCACATGGTTTCCTCCAAAGAGTCATTTTATTATTTGTATCTCACTAATGGTCCTAGAATTTACATGGGAGATGATACTCAAATCCCATTTGTAGGGAAGTTCACAGTTCAATTAGAGCATGGAGTGTTCAACAATGTTATTTATGCACCATCCTTAGCAGAAAATTTGTTGTCTATTTACCAGATGACACACTCTAGTTCACCAAAGATAATTGTATTTTAACTTGACACGGTTGAGATCTATGACATCTCTACTAGGAATCAGATAGCTAAAGGTGTTGCAAAACATGCCTCCAAGGCATATGAGTTCTCACACTTTTTTCCATACTCACATCAAAGTTCCCTTTTGACCCATGCCAATGAGACAAGCAGAACCTAACATGAGAGATTCAGTCATCTGAAATTCAAGTATATGCAACAATTGCACAATGAAGAAATGGTTGAAGGATTACCCCTCATCAAATCCTCTCAATGTATCTGCAAAGGTTGCTTGTTAGGGAAGCACCTAGATCCAAAGTATGATGTTGGGAAGACAAGAACAGCTACCTCCACACTTGATTTGATACATAGTGATGGCTTAGGACCAATGCCTACAACATCTATGAATGGATCCAGATAATTTATGACCTTCATAGTTGACTATTCTCAATTTTGTTGGATCTATTTTCTTAAGTAGAATTATGAGGTGTTTGAGACTTTCAAATTTTTCAAGGCCATAATCGAGAACACAATTGGGAAGAAGATCAAAGCACTAAAATATGACAATGGAGGGGAGTACATCAAAAGAGAGTTTCAACATCTTTGTGCTTCATAAGGCATCCAAATGCAACATTCAGTACCATACACACCACAACAAAATGGTGTAGCTGAGAGGAAGAACTGGCCATTGAAATAGATGGCCACATGTCTACTTGAAGCAAGGAATATTCCACCATATCTCTAGACTGAAGTGGTGAAATGTGCTTCGTACATCCAGAATAGGGTACCTCACAAGTCAATGGTTGGGGTCAATCCATTCAAAGCACTGATGGGACATAATCCTGATATCTCACATCTGAGGGTTTTGGCTTGAAGGCATGGGCTAGAATCCCATCTGACAAAATAAAATCTCTTCAACCCCAAAGTAGTGAATGCATTTTGATGGGATATGCAAATGATGAAAACTATTACAAGTTGATGGATATTGCAACCAAGAGATGCTTCATAGAGAGAAGTGTCATATTCAATGAATATCCATTGCAATATCTATAGCCAATTGAAGAGGAAGGTAGATTTGATTTGCCTAAACCATTTGCACATGAAGAATATTAGAATGATGTCTCTTCTAATGATTTAGATTCATAATTTGAATATGAGGACCAAGTAGAACCAAATATTGAAGTTGAGTATGAAGGTAAAGCACATCCATATATAGATTCAAATCAAGATCCTTCTCCAAATCCTAGGCCTAAATAGTCTCAAAAACTCATTGAAGTTGTTGGGAACAATTATGGGGATCCATCTAATCAAAGGAGAACCATATCTCAATTTCAAGATGAGAACCTTTCATGATGTCATATAGATCCATTTCTCCCATAGAGGTGTTATATTCCCCTATAGAGGTGCTACGTGCTGGTGGGGTATGATCTACATTCCTACAAAGAGGCTTTCCATGATACACCATGGTAGGATTCCATGGATGAGGAATATGAGTCACAACAAAACAATGAGACATGGGATGATCTTGTCTCTCTTCCTCCAGAGAGTAGAGAAAAAAGTTCCTTCCTACATAGTGACATGGAAGAATAGATATACATGAAACATCCTAAGGGGTACACTGATGATCCTTCCTCGGTATGTAGTCTGAGGAAATCATTGAATGGGATCAAGAAATCCCCTAGGGCATGGAATTCCAAGCTGGAATCTTCCTTACTATCACAGAGGTTTGAAAGGTGTAAGTCTAATTACAAAGCAGCAACATCGCCTTTCCTATCTGGCATCATATTTGAAGAAGGAGGTTCACATGGTTCTCATGCACTATATTAGGGAACTAGTGCACAACAGGACCATCACACTGCATTACTACCCTACAGAGGACCAGATTATAGAGAATAATCACATTGCATTACTTCCCTATAGAGGAGCGGGTTGCAGACATTTCTACAAATTATTTCACTTATAATAGATTTGTCTATCTTAGGTCTATTATTGGTGTGAAGGCTTGTTTTAGTTCCCTGGCTGCTCATTTTTTAGAGGGGGGGTTGTTCCCATGTGGTTTTCCATGTTTCCTTATTTTCATGAGAAATTATGTTTTTCATTACTATTGTATGGGTGAAATTTGGTCTCAGTTGCTAGGGCCTAGGTTGTACAAGTTTGGATTAAGGGGGGGATGCTAGGATTAGTTAATGATCCTCCCTTATCCACCATAGTTTTTTTCATCTTCCTATATTAGGATGATGTTATCACTACACTAGTTACATGGATATGTTATATGGGGCCCACTATCCACTCGATGTGCCCTCATGCATGAGTTTAGGAGATTTAGAGACCAATCCCTAGATTTTAGGAGCCCACTCTGAGTTATGGGAGTCCCACCTTCATTTACCCTCACCAGAGTGGATTCAGGATCCGATTGCCACCTTCCATTAGCTAATATGCCCTCTTGTGCATGATTTGAGGATTAAGGCACCCATGCTTACCTACCAAGGATAGTTAATTGATTGTTGATTGTTTCAGTTGTCCGAGGTTGCACTAGTGTGTCTTCAATGGTAATTTTTTCTATGCTAGTCAAGTCACAATTAGGGATTCAAACCACTCTTGTGTAATTCGAATTTCCTCTATTGTACTATATTTTGTTTGTACATAGATTAATGATTAATGACACTCCATTTTTCACAACTTTTACACTGTAATTCATCTTTATTCATAATTTTTTCACTATAAGGTATTATTCAGCCTGATTATCTCTTTTGATTGATAATTTTTATAATGTCCCTGTTTCAAAATTTTATTACAATGACCAATTTTTCACTTTTTTCCCTATTTCGACCTTTGACTAGTTTTGATGTCTAGGTCTCCAAATTGGCTCAAATGATCCCAAATATTCCCATAGGGTGTATGAATGATATTAATACTTGAATATTATGTTCATGTTTTATTTATGAACCTCCAATTACTTCTGCAAACTTTTTTTAATATTCTGATCAAAGTAGGAGTCTTTACTAGAAAATTGGGGCTCCAATTCCCCTTAGGTAAATGCTGGAAATGGCTTCTGAAATGCTCCCCAACACACTCAAATTTATGAAACAAGGAATATTATGTTTAATGTAAAATTTTAAGTTATCATATGCATCATTATTCTGTTTATACAATCTATTACCCTCTCCCAAACAGCTACAAAATCACTAATTTGACCCTTGGGGAAATGGCACCAAATCTTATCCAAATGCAATTAAACTGAGTAAAATGACCTCAAATGCTTCAGTTATAAAAATGAAACTTTTATAATAAATAAATAACATTCCATTCATCCATAAACCGTCATTATTTTACTTATCCATTCGATTTCATCAACATTATATTGGTTCACAACAAGGTAGTGGGGAAATGGCATTATTTCTTCATTAATATTCACTTTTACATACAACCCTTTGGTATTTCGACCTGATACTTTCTGAGAATGAATAAAGAGCATATTAAACTTATTAAAATCATAAATGTACCATTAAAATCTTGAAATCAACGCCATTCAATGGCATACATCAATCTAGTGGAGAAATGGTCATTGTTTGCTCATTAACAGTCACTTTTACATAAAACCCTTTGGTATTTCGACTTGAAAATTTATGAGAATGAATAAAAGATAATTTTTAACTTATTAAAATCATAAATATACCAATATAATCTCTCCCACATAGTACAATAGCTCACCCAAAGCGCAATCCCTCCATGAGAAAGAATATGCAATAAAAGCTGAAAATGGTTGAGAGAAAGTGCTGCAATAGAAGGAACCACGAGCTTCCCTGTAGCTTGCACTTGAAAATACAACTCCATTAAATCTCCATGAAATATCTGAGTGGCCTCTTCAAACACCAACTTGGATGGGAATCTTTCACCCTCGAAATTAGCTAAGGAAAGAAAACTAGTCATCCATTAGCTCTCACAATTCACAAATGACAATTTCTCAAATCAACAAAAGCCCCTCTCTTGGTTTATTCCTGTATTTTATAAAAATACTTAGCCTTCTAAGGTTACCAATCCATCCAAAAACTCAATCCAATTCTAATTAGGGTGTGTGCTCATGATTTTCCATGTGTCCTCCCTTTCCTATCCTTCCATCTTCCCCCAATTTGAGTAGGAACCCATTGAGATTCCCCCACTCACATGAGAACCCTCTTGGATGTTCTATTTTGACCTAAAAGTTCAGATATGTCAAATTTCAGCCTTCAGATCTGATTTGTGTCATAGGTGTCATAGCATCTTCATCATTGTTTTCATAGAGCTAGGGAATCTAGTCCAAGTGTCTCACTAGCTCCAAAATGACTCTTCCTCTCCCATGTAAGTTACATTTCCTTCCAAATTATACCTATGATGTATATGGACAAGTGTATTATCTTGATAAATAATCCAATAACATTTAGGATTCCCATGGATTCAAAATTGCAAGAGGAGAAGGGATAATTTTAGGGGTGAAATTTAGCCCATGGGATATTTTTAGGGGGTTTTCTCCAAAAAAAGATTCATCATTTTGCAATTTTTGAAGCCCTGTTTCGCCCAATTTTGACGGGGTAAACTTTTTTCACCCTAAAAATTGCCAATTTATTATATAAATGATATAAAATCCTTGGAAATTAAAATATTTTTTGAAAAATATCGCCAAACATTTTATAGTTGGTGTTTTAAGAATATGTAAGATTCTCCAACATTTATACACTTTTAAATAAGTATGGTTCCTTAAAATCATCCTTGAAGAGGAGGATGCCATGTGGCACATAAATTCTAGCTTGTGTGGGCCCCATAGTCTCCATGTATCTCCATGCTCCATTTCCACTTCAATTTTCTCTTGAATTTATTTATTTATTTATCTCATTTATTAAATATTTATGCCATTCTAATGTTCAAACATCATTCATTTTCCCCCTTATTCCAAATCCCAAATATTCCACCCCCAACCTAGAAAACTAGTAACTTTCCTCCTTGGCAATTATTTGACCCTTAGCATCAATTTCAAAAACATTCATGAATATGTCAAATGTGATTAGGCCATTGTGACCCAATGAAAAATTTGGGACATGACAAATCCTCCCTTCCCAATATTTCTTTTCCTCAAGCAATTTCAAACATGGGTGTTGAAGAACCTGCTTTTTGTACGATTCTTTGAAGTTGCCACTGAGTTGCCAAAATTTGAATCTTTGAGATTCCATGAATATTTTAGAGAGGAACCACCATGCTTGCTGCTGCACTACTCTGATTAAAATTAATTTTTTAAGTGGGTAATCCATCTCCCATACCACTTGTTTCCCAAAACATTTGAAATCAATGGGACTAAAAATTATCCAAGGGTCCCATTGCTTGTATTGCACTCCAACAATTAAGAGTGATCTCCAACCCATACCATTAGGAAAGATAATTCTGGGATCCCATTTTCTTGTGTGCATTCTTCCAAACATCATGAGTACATAATATATATCATCAAAGTACATAACAACATAATAAAAATGTACATCAAGGCGGTGCCTCATCAAAATATCATGAAAGTGCTTATACCTCCAAGTAACTAAACCACCATTTTCCAAGTGCATGCAAGATTCAATTGACCAATCAAATCTGCTCCAATGACATAGGTGAGGATCCCATGTCCTATAATTCTTCTCCAAAAGGATGTGATATGAATCAAAATATTCATCCATGTATTTTTTCATCTAAGAAGTGAATGAAGAATCTCCACTAAAATCTGAACCAAATAATGAGCAAATAAAACATGAAGACTTCAAGTGGATCAAAGAAGTATCATAAATACACCCATGAATATTTATATCATCATGAAATAACATAGGATTTTTCTTCCAATAATAATTTTCTTCAATCACATATCTTTTCACCCAAGTGTGGGATGAAGTTCCTCCAACATCAAATAGACTAGGAAAGGAGCAAGGAAAATCATGAGTCTCCAAGTGAATCCATGTGGATGTGTATCATCATAATGTAACAAAGGATTCTTTTGAAAATGTAAATAAGAATTTTCTCCAACCATGTCATCATAAAAAGTAAATCTAGGAGTTCCATACTCCTCATGTGGCACCATCAAAAAGAACCATTTCACCCATACGTCATTAAGATTAATGCTGCAAAACATGGAATTGTAGGATGTAGGAGAATGAACTAACTCACCCAAATGATCAAAAAGTGCATAATTTTCATCATGGTAAGGATACATATGGGTAGTATCATGCAGCTCCTTCAAAAGCGTGAAACCTTTGTCATAGATGGGTTCCAATGTAGAGGAATCATTCTCTTCTTTAAAAATTGCATAACCTTCATCAAGATACAATTCAAGTTTCTCTTCCACCACATCAATTGTTTGGATCTCATCAAGATAATATTCAAACAAAACAAGCACATTAAAATTTCCACATTTCTCATGATCCACCATGTCATGAGAATACTCCAAACAATATACCATTTGACAATCTGAAACATAGAAGGAAAAACAAGTATCTTGCAACTTTTCAAGAAGTTTCTCATTTTTGAATTGTGAGCTTATGATTATCCTCATTATTATTCAAGTATGCATCATGTAACAATTCATTAAGCTCAAACAAATGGTTTCTATCAAAAATCAAAGACGTGAAATTACCTTTGATGTGGCACATTGCTCTTTGAATATTCTCCATATATTCAAGGAAGGATGGATCCTCCAATGAAGAAATTTTCCAACAATAATTTGACACCAATTCTTTAGTGTCATGTAGTATTCTAAGGGCCTCTTGGATATTATTTTCATTCATATTTAAGGAACCTTCAAAAAAATGAGGCTCTTGTAAATGAACCTCCTCATCTTCTTCCTTCTTGCTTGGACCAACTTCATGAAGCTCAAGTGGTGATGGGGAAGTTGATCTTGTTTCTTCTTCAACTGCTACAAAGTCTTCATTTTCACGTTCACTAGAAATTTGGCTTTCAACAACATTTTGAAATATTATCTCTATGTCACCAACATAAATTTGTGAGCACCCATCAGTAGGTACTCTATAGTTCAAGCATCCATCAATAGATGCTCTTTGTTTCATTTCCAAGGTAGAATGTGTCTCGAAATGATCTTCAATATTTTCAATAGAAAATTCTTCATACTCATGTGATGTCTCTTCATATTTTTTAGAGTCACTTGGGAGTTAATTTTGATCCTCTTCATGTACTACTTCTTCTACTTCACCTATTTCAGAACTAAGTGGTTCATGGATCTCCTCTTTTTGCTCCTTCAAGGAAGCTGATGCATTTTTCCCTTTTGTTTTCTTAAGATCAATATATTTTCTCCAACATTGGATAGCCAAAAATTTGAATCCTTTCATAATATTTTTGTTCATGTCTTCAAATATAGTTTCCTAAATTTTAATATGCTCCTCACCATCATATGAGGTTCCATTTTCATCCCTGGTCATAGTTTCCTCTTCAACAAAAGCACTTTTGGTTTTAAACACTAATGGTGGTCCCTAAATTCTTGTACTCATAAATATCAGACCACTTCAGGTTCCAAGATCATGCTCCGATACCACTATAATGTACCTCTTTCAAAATTTTATTACAATGACCAATTTTTCACTTTTTCCCCTATTTCAACCTTTGACTAGTTTTGATGTCTAGGTCTCCAAATTGTCCCAAATGATCCCAAATATTATAAGAGGGTGTATGAATAATATTAATAATTGAATATTATTTTCAGGGATTATTTATGACCCTCCAATTACTTATTCAAACATTTTTTATATTCTGATCAAAGTAGGAGTCTTTACTAGCAAATTGGGGCTCCAATTCCCCCTGGGTAAATGCTGGAAATGGCTTCTCAAATGCTCCCAAACCCACTCGAATTTATGAAAAGAGGAAGAGGATGTTTAAGGTAAAATTTTAAGGTCTCATTTTCATCATTATTTATTTTATACAATCTATTCTGACCCTCTCCCAAACAACTACAAAATCACTAATTTGACCCTTGGGGAAATGACACCAAATCTTCTCCAAATGCAATTAAACTGAGGAAAATGACCTCAAATGATTAAGTGATGAAAATGAAACTTTTATAATAAATAAATAAAATTCCATTAATCCATAAACCATCAGTATTTTATTTATCCATTCTAATCCATCAACATTACATTGGTTCACAACAAGGTAGTGGGGAAATGGAACTATTTCTTCATTAATATTCACTTTTACATACAACCCTTTTGTATTTAGACCTGATAATTTCTGAGAATGAATAAAATATCATATTAAAATTATTAAAATCAAAATGTATCATGATAATATCTAAATCATCAACATTCAATGGCATACATAAATCTAGTGGGGAAATGGTCATTGTTTGCTCATTAACAGTCATGTTTACATAAAACCATTTGGTATTTCGAATTGAAACTTTATGAGAATGAAAAAAAAAATTTAACTTATTACAATCATAAATATACCAGGATAAGCTCTCCCAAAGAGTACAATATCTCACCCAAAGCGCAATCCCTCCATGAGCAAGAATATGCAATAAAAACTAGAAATGGTTGAGAGGAAGTGTTGCAATAGAAGGAACCACAAGATTCCATGTAGCTTAAACCTGAAAATAAAAATCCATTAAATATCCATGAAATACTTGAGTGGCCTCTCCAAACACCAACTTGGATGGGAATCTTTCACCCTTGAAATTGGCTAAGGCAAGAAAACTAGTCATCAACTAGCTCTCACAATTCACAAATGAAAAGAATCCCCTCTCTTGGTTTTTTCCTGTATTTTATAAAAATAATTAGCCTTATAATGTTACCAATCCATCCAAAAACTCAAGACAATTTGAATTAGGGTGTGTGCTCATGATTTCCATGTGTCTTCCCTTTCCTAGCCTTCCATCTTCCCCCAATTTGAGTAGGAACCCATTGAGCTTCCCCCACTCACATGAGTGCCAAATTGGATGCTCTATTTCGACCTAAAATTTCAGATATGTCATATTTCATCCTTAATATCTGATTTGTGTCATAGGTTTCATAGAAGTTTCATCATTGTTGTCATAGAGCTAGGGAATCTAGTCTAAGTGTCTCACTAGCTCCAAAATGACTCTTCCTCTCCCATGTAAGTTACATTTCCTTCAAAATTAGACCTATGATGTATATTTCAAATTTTATTATCCTTATAACTCATCCAATAACATTTATGCTTCCCATGGATTCAAAATTGCAAGAGGAGGATGTCATGTGGCGCATAAATTCTAGCTTGTGTAGGCCCCATAGTCTCCATGTGTCTCCATGCTCCATTGCCACTTCAATTTTCTCTTGTATTTATTTATTTATATCCTTTATTAAATATTTATTCCATTCTAATGTTCAAACATCATTCATTGTCTCCCTTATTCCAAATCCCAAAGCTTCCATCCCCAACCTAGGAAAATAGTAATTTTCCTCCTTGGCAATTATTTGACCCTTAGCATCAATTTCACAAACTTTCATGAATATGGAAATGTGATTAGGACATTTTGACCCAAATAAAAATTTGGGACATGAAAATTTCACACCTCATTAATACATATGTCTGCAATGTTAGTTGTCTTATGAGTTGTATTTACTGGACTTAAGTGTGAAAATTTAGTCAACTTGTCCACCACCACCATGATGGCATCATTATGTAGTCTTGTCTTAGGAAAATTTGTGGTAAAATATATCATCACTACATCCCAATTCCATTCATATATTGGTAATGGATACAAAAAAATCAAATAGATGTCGATGCTCCACTTTAACCTTCTGAAATTCCATGCATATGGTTATGTACTACGCAAGATCATTATTCATTCATGGCCAATATTATTGCTTCCTCACTTCTGCTACTATCTTCTAATAACCTAAATTCCTAGCATAAGAAAAATTATGCATCTCTTTTAGAACCATCTTCCTTATATCTCCATAGTTTTCCACATAAACTTAATCCTTATGCATGATGATTCCATTCTCTTCCAACCTATACTTATCAAAATTTGGTGGAACTTTATGTTGGTATAATCCATCTCTTACTTGTTGTTAATTTTAATCTATAACACTGGATTTAATGATCGTATCTTTCAAATGTAACAGTATTGATAGCTACTAGATACATCACATGTATCTTCCTACTGAGTGCATCAGCTACTTTATTCTCCTTGCTTTTGATGTACTTGATATCAAAGTCATATTCACATAGAAATTCCATCCACCTTATTTTTCTATAATTCAAGGTAGGATGCTCAAACAAATACTTCAAACCATCATGATCAATCCTTAATTCAAAATTCTTACTGATCAGATAGTGGCTCTAGATTTTCAAGGCTTGAATGATAGCCGGAAGCTCCAGATCATGAGTGACATAGTTTTGTTCATGTTATTTCAAATTTATGAATTCATAACTGCTTATATGGCCATTCTGAGTCAACACTCCACCAATTCCTTACTTACATGCATCGGTTCATACTACAAATCTTTCATTAGGATTTTTAATCTTCGGAACTGGTGTACTAGTAAGCATTTCCTTAAGTCTCTGAAAATTGTCTTCACACTTGGAAGTCCATTCAAACTTCACACTCTTCTTCTACAAATATGTAATGAGATGAGCTAACTTTGAGAAACCTTCAATTAATATTTAGTAGTACCCTTCCAACCCCATAAAATATCTTAATTCTAATATAATCTTTGGTGTTTGCCATTCCATTGTAGCTCTTCTCTTTTCAATATCCATTGAGATGCCTTCTTCTAATATGATGTGCCCCAAGTAGTTTCTTCTACTATGATAGAATTAAAACTTACTTAAGTTGCATACCACTGCATACCACCAATGTTCCATGAGTACTTGCATCACCAATGTCAGATATTATTCATCTTCTTCTTCTGACTTGGACTAGATAAGGATGCCATCCAAGAATAAAATTAAAAACTTATCCAAATACTTTCTAAAAACTCCATTCATTAGACACATGAATGTTGTAGGTGCATTTTTCAATGCAAAATTTACCACTATAAACTCATAATGATCATACCTGGTCCTAAATGGAGTCTTATTGATGTCTTCATTATTGATTATGACTTAGTGATATCCCGATCGAAAATATATATTTTAGAGTACTTTGGATCCTCTTGGGTAATCAAACAAGTCATCAATCCTTAGCAACGGATACTTGTTTTTTATTTTTGCTTTGTTCAATTGTATGTAATCTATATAAAGTCTTATAGTTCCATATTTCTTCTTTACAAACAACACAGGGTATACCCAAGGTGACACACTAGGTATTATGTAACCTTTCTTCAATAACTCTTCTAACTTCATATACAACTCTTTCAATTTCAGAATGCTCATTGTGTAAGGTGCTTTAGATGAAGGAATTGCACCTGACACCAAATCAATAGTGAAATCAATATCTCTCTCTGGTAGAATTCCTAGCAATTCTTGAAATACATCTGCAAATTATTGTAACAATGGGTAGTGTTGTAACTCTAGTTATTTTCCTTATTTTGGATTCTAACACTGGGTAGTATTGTAAATATATTTATTTTCCTAAAGGTATAATGTTCAAGTTTGCAAAGTTCTTCAAGCCATTCATTTCCAAAGGACACTTTCTTACTACTTTTGTGGCATTCCTCTTGCCACCTCTAGCCAAATGCACTAGACATGTTGTCTCTAGTTTGTTTTTCTTCAAGTAACATATCTCAACTATGTTAGTTGCAATGTAACTATGGCTAGCTCCATACTCAATCATACTAGCTATAGGTACATTAGCAATCTTACCTGCTACCTCAATAATCCAAGAATGATGATAAGCTTTTCAACCATCCAGGGCTACATAGATTCTTGGAATAATTCTTCCAATGCCACCGACAATTGAGGCTTCTCTAATTTTGTTAATGATACTTCCCTTATGCGGACATTACCTAGCATAGTGATTCTCCTTACATATCCAACATTCAAGAGGGGGTATTGGATTTTTGTCTGAATGTTCTTCCCCTTTGGTTTTTCTTTTCTCTTCCTAATAGGAATTATTATTGTTTTTGAATGATGGAGGCTTGAATCCTTTCTTTCTATGTGATTTCTTGTCTATTTTATTATCTTTCCCTTCCTTCTAATATGGAGCTTTGATGTTATTCTAATCACATAGATGCTTTTCCTTCCAAATGGCACCTCAAGGGTATTTGGTCTTCCATACTAGATCTTGTCTTTATAGGAATCTAGTAGACCACTGAGGACGCTCTGAATATTCACTTTCTCATACTTTATGAAATCTGCATACTTCAAGAGTTCTAGGAACCTTTTCTCATAAGCTTCCATGGTCATGCTGCCCAACTTGAGTTCAAGGAACTCCTCCATCTTCTTGTCATAGTATTGCTCTGAGAGATATTATTTCTGGAAGTAGTTATTGAACTTTCTCCAAGAGATTCTATCTTCATCAATATCTTTGTTTAAAGAAGGATTAGTTGAAACTTTGAAAGGGATGGTTAAATATTACCGACCCACAACTCTACAAGAAGCGGTGAGCAAAACTAGAGATCTGGAAGATGCGATTTCAAGGACCAAGTATTCTCCTAGGCCCTCCATGCCCCCTAAATTTCAAAATCAAGGACCTTTATTGAGGAATTTTCCTGCCCCTAGCAATAAATATTACTCCTACAAATATCAAGATGAGATAAGGAGGAAAAATATCTACTTTTCTTGCTAAGAACCTTAGGTTCTGGGACATAAGTGTGTCAAGGGGGAGGCACACTACATTGACGTATTCTCTGAAAGTGAAGAGGAGATGGTGGAAGAAGTTGAAATTGCAGATGTTGAATATAAAATAGTTGAAGAAGAGGAGCATCCCCCTCCAACTAGAAAAAATATTGCAGTGCTTAATAGAGTGCCTCATTTCCATACATTGAGGTTGAAAGGGATATTACAGGGCCAAAGAATCACAGTTCTTGTTGATGAGGGTGCCATCCAAAACTTTATTGATGCATCCCTATTGGAGAAAATAAAGTTTCCAACTAAATATTTTGAAGGGTTCATTGTGGTTATATCGTGAAATAATACCATGGAATGTAATCGGTGGATTCCAAATCTGCAAGTGAACTTAGAAGATTACACTATGAAAGACAAATTTTATGTTTTCAATGTTGTAGACACCAACATGGTGTTGGGAGTACAATGTTTGTACTCCATGAATTACAAATACCCCAAATGAGTTTCAAAGATGTTGAAGGGAAACTAGTAGTTTTGAAGGGTATGAACACCTACCCAAGCCAATTAATTTTTTCCAACAATATGAGGTCCATTCTAAGGCATGGGGACATTGAATGGGTTTTTGAATGTTGGATTACAACTGAGGGAAATTCAGTCAATGTTTCCTACAAGGAAAAAGACATAAAAAAATCTATTGCATAAGAATATGGTTTTTTTTAATACCTTCCACATGGCAGGACACCAGTTCGTGGCATTGTGCACATAACTGAGCTGGAAGTTGGAACACTCCCCATAAAAATACACCCCTACAAACATAGAAATAAATTAAAGGATGAGAATGAGAATACCATCAAATAAATCCTTGATTTGGGTCTCATTAGACCAAGTTCCAGTCCCTTTGCTTATACGGTGGTTCTAGTGAAGAAGAAGGATGGGAAACTCAGAATGTGAATAAACTATCGGGCCTTTAACTAGAAAACCATAAAGAACTGATACCCAATTCTCTGAATTGATGAGATGATGGATGAGCTACATGGAGAAAAATTATTCTCCAAAATAGATCTTCGTTCTAGATACCACCAAATTTGAATGAGGAAGGATGACATACAAAAGACAACCTTTTGCTATCATTTTGGCCACTTTGAGTTTTTGGTCATGCCATTTGGCTTGAGTAATGCTCCGAAATCCTTCCAGCCTTGCATGAACAAGGTGTTTAGTGAGCAGCTCCATAATTATGTTCTTGTTTTTTTATGATATTTTGATTTATAGTAGTACATGGGAGGAGCACCTGCTTCATTTAGATGTAGTGCTAACTATACTTTCATATCAGTCCTTTTATGGTAATTTGTCCAAGTGTGAGTTTGGCATGAGCGATATGCTCTATATTGACCATGTGATTTTCCAAGAAGAAGTAAATATGTACCAAGAGAAAATCAATGCCATATTTTGTTGGCCAAGCCCCAGGAACCTCATTGAGTTGAGAGGCTTCATTGGAATTTGCAACAACTATCGTAAATTTGTCAAATGTTACTCCAACTTCATTACACCTTTGACAAATATGACAAAGAAGGGTGCATTTAGTTGGAATGGGGATCTAGAACAATATTTCTAAAAGATGAAGGAAATAATCAGTAGTTGTTCGATACTTGCATTGCCTGATTTTTCCAATCCTTTTGTGTTGGAATTTGATGCCTCGAGGGAAGGAATTGGAGTTTTTTTTTAATCAAAAAAGGCATCCTATTGCATATGAGAGAAGGAAATTATAGAGTCATGGTTGTATTCTATCTATGAAAAGGAAATATTGGCCATCATACATGTATTGGCCAAGTTCCGACAATATCTTGTGGGAGGAAAATTCATAGTGAAGACGGATCACAATAGTCTAAGGAACTCCTTACCCAAAATGAGCTCAATGAAAGGAGGCAGAAATGGGTGAGCAAAGTACAATCCTATGAATTTGACATTGAATATAAAAAGGGAAATATGAATGTGGTGGCTGATGCACTTACCCGCAAACCCACATTCTCTTTGTTGCAAATGTTAACTGAATGGAAAATACAGTTCAACATTGAATACTCAAAAAATAAATTTACATGTCAAGTTTTGGATGGGGTAATACAGAGTGAAGCATACAAAGTACACGATGACCTCATCTACTACAAGGATAGTATATTCTTAGTGCTCATATCATAACTAAAGAAGAGGATCCTAGAAGCTACACATAATGCACCAGTGGCTGGCCACCCTGATTTTTTGAATACTTACCGAAAGGTAAGAGAGAGGTTCATATGGAAGGGACTCAAGGAAGATGTTCTAAGGCATGTGAGGGAGTGTAATGCATTCTAGTAGAACAAAGTGGAGCACACACACCCTGTTGGACTCCTCCAACCTCTCCCTATTCCAAAATAGAAATGGGAAAGTGTCTCCATGGATTTCATCACCGGGTTGATAAAGGTCCAAGGGAAAGATAGAATTTATGTGGTGGTTGATAGGTTGACTAAATTTGCACATTTCTTTGCAGTCACCTCCACTATATCAGCTAGTGAATTTGTCGCCTTATTTTTCAAATATGTTTTCAAACTGCATGATTTGCGCAAAACCAAATAAGTGACCGAGACAACAAGTTCACCAGTACTTTTTGGGAAGATCTGTTCAAACTAGTGGGAACAAAGATATCACCCTTAGACTGATGGTCAAACTAAGAGATTGAATTGATGGATTGAATTCTACCTCCACAACTATGTCACGGGACAATAGAAAGCTTGGGACACATGGCTCCACCTAGGAGAATTTTTCTTTAACACCACTTTTCATCTCTCCATCGGGATGACCCCATTCATGGATTTGTATGGGCATGCACCTCCATATTTTGCATATCTAATGTTTGGATACTGTAGAACCCAAAAATCCAAAGATTGGATTCAGGAAAACCAAGACATTCTAAGGGTTATCAAATAAAATTTGCAGGTTATATAGAACCAATAGAAAATAAATGCTGACAAGAACATGATTGATAGATTTTTCCAAGAAGGAGACTTAGTCTACTTAAGACAGCAACCTTACAGACAACCATCTTTGAAGAAAAAGGGGGCTAAGAAACTCCATCCACGGTTCTATGGACCCCACAAAATCCTCAGGAAGATTGGTGAAGCGGTCTATGAGTTGGAGTTGCCACCAGAGAGAAAGATCCACAATGTTTTTCATGTATCTTACTTGAAGAAAGTAGTAGGCCAACATATGGTTGTATCCAAAGAAATTCCACCCCTTGATGATGAAGGCCATTTGGTCTTAGTGACGGAGAAAGTTTGGCAGACCATAGAAAGCAGGCTAAGGAATAGGACCATTAAAGAATATCTATTGGAGTGGAAAGGGTTTCCCAGTGAAGATGCCACTTGGGAGGGTGACAAATATTGCAGCACCCTGGATTGCTTCTACTTGGGGACAAGTAGAATTGGGAGGGGAGGAATGTCGTATCACCTCCTTAATGAACATCAAAAGTGTTAACCTTGCCAAACACCTAGGGGATTAAAAGTTACATTAATTAATTTACCTAGGGATTTTTTTTTTAATTCTTACTTAAGAGGCTTATACTAAGTTTTGTTTCCAATTATGAATTATCTTATGTTATTATTAATTAATATACAAATAATATATGTGGAAATTAATTGCCATGTTAGGAGGGCACATTGGGGTGTTAGAATATGTAATGATGAATTATGTGGTATATTGGTAAAATATCATTTAAAGGCATAAAATAACTCTAATATTATAAAATAGAGTTATCCCACATGCATCATTGTAATTATATCATTTGTAACCATTCTCTATATAAATAGGTGGAAATTCATTTATCCCACATGTGTTATGGGATGTTTTGTAATCCAGATCTCTTAGTATATAAGAGAGGTGAAGGAGACCCTTTTGGGTATGTGTTGATTGTAGTTCATCACACATCACATGTTTTGTACGTCATTTGTACACATATTATTGTGACATGATTGGGTGATGGAGCTTGATGTGATGCATATGTGAGGATGCCATGTAATCTTGGAAATCCATTTTTAGAATAATGGAAGATGCAACCCTTCTTGTGGACCTAACTCATATTGGGTGAACCATGTATATCGGTGTTCTCTTGTTGTTCTCTTCTCTCCAATTTTATTTCATGCTTTATGTTGCTTAGTAGATAGTGCCACGTCCCCACCTCTCTACCAGAGAGAGAACGCAACTTCACAACTATCAAATCTGGGCAATCTAGCCCCATGAACATAATAGAAATGCATTGAACATCAAATAAATACACATATGCATTAATATACAATGGAAGGAACACATTGCAATCATTCATCATGTTCATAAACATTCATTAAACAAATATATTAGAGAGGTTAAACATAATAACAATACTTACCTTGAGAATAAGCTTCCCCACAACTAGCTATGTCGCTACAACGTTCCACCCAACCATAGGCCAGTGTGCTCATCAATCTCTCAGCACTACTTCCACCCTTGAGCTGGGCATAATTTCCACAAGGAACTAAGGGACAATAGAATTACATAAAGCAAGACCATACACCCACAGTCAAGCCAACACAAGGATTCCTTTCATAGCCAAATACAAGTTCTGGGTATGGACAAAAACATATGGGGAACCAAAATCGAAAATGTTAAATGGGGAAAAATGACCCAGGTGAGCAAATAATTTTAGAAAATGTTTAATGCATTCATAGAGGAAAAAATGACCTCTATAAACCCCCAATTTGTGGATCTATCTTCCCAACCACTGAGGATAACCAAAAATGGGTTTCTAGCTTCGAGAACAATGAGGAAAACATAGAAATTCATGAGGGAAACGCACAACAATATCCAAATGCATGAGGAAAGGGAAAACAACCTCTTAAAACTCCCAAATCATGGTTCTCCTCTTCCCATTCACTGAACAATACCAAAACATATTTTTCCCAGTCGTGGAATGAGGAAACAACCACAAAAACATGAAGGGAAGAGCCCAAGAACTCCAGCTACGTGAGAGAGAGGAATGTATGGGTGAATAATGGGATGGGCATGCATTTCCTAAGCATTTACTTACCAAAGAATTCAAAAACACGTTTTCCAAAAATGGGTGGCTTCCCGAATTCGAATTTGACTCCCATACTCTTCCCATCCCCATGCATTAACTTCCCCAACCAATTTATAAATGACTGGGCACAAAATAAAAAATGGGTAGTTGACAACTTTATGGATTTTCCCTTTGACATTTTCCTCAACACTATTGGCTAATGGGTTTGAATATCCCCCCCATTCCTTGTGAAATCATGGCCCCATCTCTTTTAATGTTGCATTGACATAGCTAGTTGTGGGTATTTTTATTAATTGCATATTTACATGATGTCCAAAAGTATATTGTTCCATCGAATAGCACGATAACCATCGGCATCGACTTTAATTGTTGAAACATAAAACACTAAATCCATGGTGGGTCCTTTTCCTTGAGCTCCACGCCGTGATTTAATAACGTCATTTACATCATATATAATTTAATGTAATTGGGGTCAAAACCGGGTATTACAGATAGAAGGATAGACTAGTAATGCTTTCCATATTTTATACACAATATAAAATATGGAAATCATTACTAGTCTATCCTTCTCTCTACCAAGCAACATAAAGCATGAAATAAAATTGGAGAAAAGAGAATAACAAGAGAACAACGATATACGTGGTTCAACCAATATGGGCTATGTCCACAGGAATGGTTGCATCTTCCATTATTCTAAAAATAGATCTCCAATATTACATGGCATCCTAAAATATGCATCACATCAAGCTCCATCACTCAATAATGTGTGTACAAATGACATACACAACATGTGATGTGTGATGAACTACAATCAACACATACCCAAAAGGGTCTCCTTCACCTCTCTTATATACCAAGAGATTTGGATTACAATACATCCCATAACACATGTAGAATAAATGAATTTCCACCTCTTTATATAGAGAATGGTTAGAAAGGATATAATTACAATGATGCATGTGGGATAAATCTATTTTATAATATTAGAGTTATTTTATGCCTTTAAATGATATTTTACCAATATACCACATAAGTCATCATTACATATTCTAACACTCCCCCTTAATGATGATTGGGAGAAAGAATACAAATGGAAGGAAGGTGGAAACACACCAACATCCCCCTTGATGACAACTTCCAAAATTCTCCATACGATGCGAATAAAAAGCATACTTCACCTCATGGACTTGATGAAGACAACATTCACTTCTCATGAAACTGCATCCGAACTAAGTTGTATGATGAACGCTTGCATCACATAACAGTGTATGGCCAATAAAACATAACATGTGGATGCAAAATCATCACAACCTGTAACTCAACTGATAGCTGAAAAACTCTACAATAGACCGTATGATGAATATAATAAACCTCAATCCATACATCAAAACAATCTTCAGAGAGCTCTTACTGAATATTACATTGTGAATACAAGACCCGAATGGTCTTCCATCGAAACGTGAGCCAAGCAGATAGTATTCACAACACAATTGAAAGATGCATGAACAGTAGAAGTTGGATGTCCATCATACAACATTACTAGAATATTGTGATATAATATGATAAAATTCAACATTACATTCATTCTTAACATCAACCATCTTTGTTGCAGTCAAGGATAAGTTGAAAAGAGGAACAATGCTGAAAAAACAGAGATCTACAACCATCATATGCTTAAACAAGAAAGGAATAGTAGAAGCAAACTATCCCACAACATTGATAGCTAATCTGCACAAAGAAACTTCCAAGAGTAAAACATATAATAAACATGACAAGCCCACAAACCATAAGAGATGATAAAAATGACATTGCTCAAGAACATATAAATAATAGGAATTGATTTTATGCAAGACCATATAAATTTTGAGCAAAAGATTATCAAGAAAAAAGACATGATGTGATATAATAAATAGAAGAGCATAAACATGAGTGAGAATAATAGATACCAATATAGAATAATGAGCCAAGATATCACTTAAATATATGAAAACATATAGTCATCAAGCAACTAATATTAAGAATAGGTCCATTTCTTGTTAACACCATGTTAATATGCAAGAGATGAATGCCCTAAAAATGTCACTGCTTCCATGTATGAACGTTAGAGACAAGAAACACATGTCAATGCTTCCATATAGGAATGTTAGAGACAAGTAGGACCAAGACAACTTCTGCAATCATAAGAATATAAATATCAATGCAACAAGAATAAGGTACTCACAACAAAGATTTCAAGATTATAATATTGTTCAAAGCCATATAAACAATGAGTAAAAGATGATCAAAATAAACATGACATGGTATATATGAAAAATAGATGAAAATGTTTAACATGATCAACATATAGCAAATTATGATCAACCCATAATATCACACAGATTCAAAAAATAGATTTTACTCAAGAAATCAACTAGCAAGAGCATATAATGATCATAAAGAGATTGCTTATAAAAACTATGAAATTGATTTTACACAAATGTTAGCAATAACATATAAATAAAGAAAATAATGATCACAAGATAACACATATAGAATCATCATTATCATTATTAGAAGAGTGAGACCATGTTAGAATATTGAGCAAAACAATATTGATCAAATAAAACAATGATATCATTTATAGATATGAAAATATAGCCATTAAACAACTAAGTCCTAAGAATAGGTTTAATTCTCGATGTCATCATTACCATACTAGAGATCCATGCCCCTGAAAATGTCAAAAAATCTTTGACACAAAGAAGGTTATAGACATAAACACGAATAAGACAACCTCTGTAAACATGATGAATAAGAACATAAACCCTAATGCAAAGAGATCAAGAAGCTCATGACAAGAATTTCAAGATAAGAGATGAATAAAAATTGATTTTTCTCACCAAAGCTGAAGCCCAACAACTGCTAAAAGACGGATCTATCACTCTGCAGCAAAAAATCGAAAACAAAAGAAAAATAAATGACCATAACTTGGTCAATATTTCTCGTAATTTTTAATATAACCTGTTTTCAGCACTGAAGAAATCATTCTGCATGCACCATCATAAACAGAACATAAATCGGGGCAATCAATCAAAATATATTCGCTCTACAATATTTTCGTCAGTATGGAAAATTCTGAAAAAAATAATTGATTTTAAATCAGCAATATCTTCGCTTTCGAACACAAAATTAGACGTTTTTTTTTAAATTTGGTACTTTTGCGAGAGGAACTCAGATCTGCAATTGATTTCTTAAAAACTACATAGAAAGTGTTAAAAAGGATATGAAATTCATCACCCAATCTTACATTAAGCACTTCTCCACAAGGGTCAAGGTTTGAAAGAAAAAATTCAAATATGTAGAATAAATCCCATATCTAAAAAAATACCACATGGGTATTATAGATCAGGTCACAAAACCACAAAAAAATGAAAATCTAGAGTAAAATCATGAACATATGTTGCTTGAAAAATAAAAAATAAAAAAAATACCAAAGATGGTAGAGCATAGCAACCTACTTTGATACCATCTTAGAATATTCTAAACATATGAAATAATACCATCACACAATATAAAATATGGAAAGCATTACTAGTGTAACCTTCTATCTACCAAGCAACATTTGCATGAAATAAAATTGGAGAAAAGAGAACAACAAGAGAACACTGCTATACGTGGTTCACCCAATATGGGAAACGTTTAAGGGAAGAGTTGCATCTTCCTTTATTCTGAAAATAGATCTCCAAGATTACATGGCATCCTCACATATGCATCGAATCAAGCTCCATCACCCAATCATGTCACAATCATGTGTGTATAAATGACATACACAACATTGGATGTGTGATTTGGATTGCAATCATACCAAGAGATTTATATTACAATACATCCCATAACACCTGTGGGATAAATGAATTGTCACCTCACATATGCATCACATCAAGCTCCATCACCCAATCATGTCACAATCATGTGTGTATAAATGACATACACAACATTGGATGTGTGATTTGGATTACAATCATACCAAGAGATTTCTATTACAATACATCCCATAACACCTGTGGGATAAATGAATTGTCACCTCTTTATATAGAGAATGGTTACAAAGGATATAATTACAATGATGCATGTGGGATAACTCTATTTTATAATATTAGAGTTATTTATGCCTTTAAATGATATTTTTCCAATATACCACTTAAGTCATCATTACATATTCTAACATGGGGAAAGTCAACTTGCCTAAGATGACAAATAGAAACTGTCAAGGAAAGTGGAAAAAGTAAATAGTCAGAAAATATGGAAACTAACCAAAAGCAAAGAAAATCCACCAGTTACAAAAACAGAAAGTTCAGGAAAAGCAATCAAGGTAAAAGCAGGCAACTTTTGGCCAAAGGAGGGCACAGTTTCTATTTTCATGAGAAGTTAATTACAGTGAAACATATCCAATTCCAATGAGAAAATTTTCACTCAAAGGGGGGCATTGTTTCCAATTTGGATGGGAGGTAACTAACAGGGAAACATCATGTATATGACTCATACTTGTTATTTTCCTTAAGTAGGGTGCACCATTGGATGAGGGTTAAGGTTTAGTAAGTGGCAAATTTATCAACAAGTGAAGGACTTGTTCAACAAGTCACCCAAGGTCTACTTAAGGATATTTACAACTCCATTATTCATTTTGTATTGTTATTGTTTCGATGTTATGTGAATCTAAGATTTAATACTGAGTGATGAGCCTCAATCCCTTGGGTGATGTGCCGCAAGTATCCATTCTCCTCTCTTCTCTTCCCTTTCAATCGTCAGTGAAGATTACGATGAGAAAAGGATCATCTCTATAAGATTTATTTTGATCTATGTTAACATATATTCATCGATTTAAGTTGAGCTCCAGTGAAGGAAACTTCACCTATGCTCTTCAACCAATGTCGAGTGCTAGTTTCAGGCCTCTAGTGATAAGTTTTGGACACCTTTTGAGGAGATTAGTGATTACATTATTCTTCTGATATTATTAGTGATATAATTCTATTTGGATATCTATAACATTTTAATAATTCTGTCCAAAAGATCCATCATGTTGGATTTTCATGAGAGGAGCCCTCTAATGCCCATTTAATGGGTCTTTTTTATAGTTTGATGCATTAAATGTGATGTAATGACCATGAAAATAATATTTGACAGTTATAATACATAAAAATTATATATAAATCTCTTTATATAATTATTTTCAGGTATGGTTAAATCCTGATTCGAAATTTGTTATTATTCTCATACCCTTGCTCATTGACTAGTCAATTTCGACTAATTTTAAAGTTTTTTGCATTATTTATGATATTTAAACTCAAATTGAGTTCTGTAAGTTTTTGTAGGTTTTTAATTCACCCCAAAACCCAACCCAAGTCTCATATCATGAATTCATTTGGGTCATACTATGTTTGAGTGGCCATTTCTGCGCAGGCTTTCCCTAGGCCAAATTACTAGTTTTTGCACAAACCACCCCAAACTACCTCAAATAATTTCAAATCAGTTCCAAACCTGTTAAAATTATATTTTATGACTAATACATCACTGATACATCATTTGAGCATTCCATAAACCTTCGTTGATTGAAGGTGACTTTTCAATCCTAGTTTTCACTGGTTGGGACACCTAGAAGCGTGGGAGTAGAATTCAACGGAGCTGATTTAAAAAAATAAAAGGAACCAAAATCTAGGTGGTTAGGGAAATAAATATCTCTATCAAAATTTGTCTCTTGGTCTCTTCCATTTATCCCACTGTCATTCCCAGTTTTGATAGTATTATCGGTGTTCTGCATTGCACTAAGAAGTGATTGGTATTATTGTAAATATTTTAATTTCACATATTAATTATATTAGCAGTAGAGTTAATATTCTGATCTGATATCATATCAGGGATATTACATGAACCATGGATTTAATTCAACCTTGGATCGATGTAAACCTTGCTTAAAAGTATACTATGGATTAAATTTAACCATGGAATGAAGTGAACGATGGATTGAAGTCAGATATGGATTGAAGTTAACCATTGATTAAATTCATTAATGTTAATATTATTAATGGATTGAATTCTACCCTTAGATTGAATTAGAACTTGGATTGAAGGAAATCATGCATTGAAGTCAACCTTGGATTGAAATCAGCCTTTAAGTCAACCTTGGATTGAAGTTAGCCATGGATGCAAGTCGAAGTTGGATTGAAGCCAACCCTTATTAAAATTCAACTATGGATTGAGTCCAACCTTTCTTAAAATTAAACTATGGATTGAAGTCAACATTGCATAAAAGTCAACTATGGATTAAAGTCAACCATGGTTCAAAGTCAAGCCACCATGTTTTAAAATGTGGTTGTGGATTGAAGTCAACCATGGTTAAATATTAATTTTCAAACCATAGTTAGCTTTTAATCAAGGCTGACTTCAATCCATGGTTGAATTCGAGCCAAGGTTGACTTCAATCCAAGGTTAAATTTAATCCATGGTTGGCTTCAATCCATGGGATACTTTAATCCAAGATTGACTTAAGCTTGCCTTCAATACATGGGTTGATGTCCACCATGGATTGAATTTAACCTTGAATTGAATTCATCCTTGATTAAAGGTCACCTATGGTTTGAAGTGAACTTTGGAGTGAAGTCAACCATAGATTGAATTCAATGTTCGATTGAAGTCAATTTTGGATTGAAGTCAACTTTGGATTGAAGTCAACCTTCGATTGAAGATGATTATGGATTGAAGTAAACCTTGGATGGAAGTCACCATTGGATTGTAGTCAAAATTATATTGAATTCAACCTTGCTTAAAATTTAATTATGGATTGAAGTCAACCTTGGAGTGAAGTTAGCCTTGGATTGAATTCAACCTTGGAGTGAAGTCAACCATGGATTGAAGTCAACTTAATATTGATGTCAACCTTGCTTAAAAGTATGTTATGTATTAAATTCAACCTGTTGATGTATTTGTAACTTTGGAATGTATTCATCCATATAGATTATGTATTGTACCCCGATGTTTATTCTGGGATGTGTCTGTAATGTATTTGAGTCATGTCATGCCCCGATGTTCCTATCGGGAGGTTCTATAATGTAAACAAGTCATGTCAAGTCATTATGGGTAACCCTCCTATTGGTCAAGGGTTAAATTCCCCACAGTTGTGGGGCCCTAGGGTTATTAGACTATCCCAGAGAAGTTGACCCTAGGTGAGTCATTGTAAGTCGGGGCAATAGTCCACACCGTTGTGTTAAGGATAACACTCCTTATTGGTCGAAGGAGGAAAAGTCCCCACAAGTTGTGGGGCACTAGGGTTATTAGACACTCCTAGAGATGTCGGCTCTAGTAAGTAATTGTTAAGTGAGGCCGACATGTTGGAGTGGGTTTCAATTGAATGAAAGAATATAAATAGAGAGTGAGCCTCACTATTTATCACACACACACTCACTCATTGGGGCGCATGAGTGAGAGAGAAGTTGCTGGGACAAGAGAGAGACTACTACTGTCAGGAGATCATCTTTATGTTTTCATATTTTACTTTTGGTGCTTATTCTATCTCTTAGGAAGTTGTGGGGTTTTCTCCTTTATGGTTTCCCTGAGGAAAATTCTTTGTGTCTCTTGTCTCTTGTGTTTATTGTTGTGCATGTTATTCTCTCAGTTAAAGATCCTAAGATCATAATGCTAGCTTGAATGATAAAAATCTAACATGGTATCAGAGCTACCCTAAGAAGAAGACATTATGCAGCTGCAGAAGCTATGGCTTCTTAATTTTTGGGTCTCTCTCCACAATCCATCAGCAAAAGTATGCTAGGCTGACTCTCCATTGAAGGGCACATATTTCTGTCGAAGCGGAATTCGATTTTGAGGATTTTCAATTTTTGGTGCGGGAAATTAGGGCTTCTTATAGAAGAGGAAATTTTGAATGAGCCCAAAATAGGATTTCTCTCCTCATCAAAATTGAATTTTAGAGACCTGGGTTGAGATTTTTAGTTGGGTGAAACTCCGGGAAAGTTAAACCCTAGTTTGACCCCGAGCTTGAAAAACCCTAAAACACTAAAATGATAAGTTTTGGTACATTCACTATATCTCGATATTGAAGAAGAATCAAGTGCTAAAACTTTCACAAGCCGAATATACAATTCTAATTTACCTTGTGTCCAAAATTCAGACTCATATTCACTATATTCTAGGAGATATGATCCCTCCAAGTTAGGGTTCCAGCCTCTTCCACGATTCATCCCTAAACAGGACACTTGGGGAGAATTGCTATATATTTGGATACAAAGGTCCACTTTAAATTCCTAAAGATGTTCCAAAAATGCCACAGACTAGAATTTTTGTGGTCTAAGTTTTAGACCTAGAAGATGAAATAGTGAAATGTGGCAGTCCATACAATTTTCTATTCTGAACAGTCTTGAAATAGGTCACCTTGGGAAAACAATCATAAGTCCCAATTGGTGAAACCAATTCTGATGAAAATTGTGGTGTTGAAATAGGGATAGACAAGGTGACCTCATTGCAAATTTTTAGACATATAGGAGCAGCAATTTTGGAGATACCACAGAAATATTATCAAGAATTTCTGCAGGAGAAATTGGAAAACTAGGGCTTCCTGTTTCGGGAGCTTCCCTCCACTATTTTTAGAAAAGGAGTACATTGGACAGATCAAATTTAAAATATCTATCTTTCTAGCCAATCAGATATGAAAGACTCTAATTTTTGAAAATTAGGGTGTCTCTAACAGACACCTCAAATTAGTAAGATCTAATCTTTTGCTATTTTCATTTGAGGTTCTCATTTCAAAGTGATCTATCACATCAACTTGATGATAAGCTTGGTGAAGTTGACAACTTCCAAGAATGGAAGTATATGATCTCTCTAAAGAAAATAAATTGGACAGCCACATGAGTGGGGAGGTTCCAGTTCCAGAGGGAGATGAGGCTCAAAGCCTTACACAAGAAGAACTTGGTCAAGGCTAAGAAGATCATTGTTGATTCAATCATAGATCACATTGTACCACAAGTGTCTTCTCTAAATACACCTGAAGAGATGTTTGATTCCTTGACCAAGCTATTTGAAGGGAAGAACATAAATCAAAAGATGACTTTGAGAAAACAGTTGAAGATTGTGAAGATCCAGAATGCAGAGACCATACAGTCATACTTTATGAGGGTCTCTCAAATCAAAGAACAACTTGTAGAAGTAGAAGAAGAAGTGGAGAATGCAGAAGTGATGATAGCCACCTTGAATGGCCTCCTAGGATCATGGGATTCATTCATGCGAGGAATGTGTGCTAGAAGGAAGCGATTACTTTCAACAGAATCTGGGAAGAGCACACACAAGAAGAAGCTCAACTAATAATAAGAGAAAAGAAGATGGGAGCAACTGAAGATCAAGATCTCACCATCCAAAGAAGATCCCTCAAGCGATGAGGAATATGAAGATCCCTCAAGCAATGAGGAATATGAAGAACTCAACTCTTGAAGAACCTCTTATCCATCTTATCATTTGGATAAGAAATGATGCTATTATGAATGAAGAAGATGATGAAGCTGAAGGATCAAGAAGGAGTCTACCCACGAAACAAATAAAGATAAGTATTCAATTGTCATTTCATGATATTATTTTGTTATGCATTTATATTCAGTTGATGTATTATGCATGATAGAATGTTTGCATTAATGAAAACATACTACTAATACACATGTGATGGGTAAGTAGCTCATGGTGCTATACAAATCTCCATTGCTACTTATCTAGAATGAAACTTCTTTGCTGACATATTGGATTAGTGCACAATCTCAATGTTGTCCTGGTAGAGATGGAAGGCATCTAGAAAGTTTCCGTGAGATATGGATGAATGTTGTATTGGATAAAATAGTTGCATAATCATATATCTTGATGCAAAATAATTTTTCATTATGAATATGCCTTATGAAATGTTTCTAACCATACAACTAATGCATTTGACTTGTAGGAAAGATCGCGTACATAATCACCTACAAGAAAAGAAGGATGAGACTTGTTCCGAAGAACAAGTGATGACATATGAAGAATAATATGACGAATGCAATGACATCATTGATGTAGAACCTTCTAGCTATGAAGAAGTAACCAAGAAGAAAGGGAAGACCAGTTCAAGAAGAATGATGTCGAGGATGAAGTATCGATACATAAAGGGAATTTCATAGTTCCATCAAGTAGTAGATGGAAACATCATGGGACACAAGGAAAGATTCATACCACGAGGCTTCTCATGAAAAAAAGGCATAGACTATGAAGAGACATTTGCAGCCACTGCAAGTGAAGTCACATGATAGGAAGAAACATGTGTGTAAATGAAAGAAAGCCTTGTATGAGCTTAGAAGACACCCATGGGATAACACATACATGAGGAGCTTGATGAAGATCTTAACCTTTGCTACAAGGTTGAAGATGAAAGCCTATAGAGGACGACAAGCTGAAATATGGGTGCAAGAATGCTTTCAAAGATAGAGGATCTTGGTATCCAATGACCCTAGATGGATACATAGAATATTAGTAGCAGAGGAAGCTACTTGTCACTCTAGTACAAGATGTTTCAGTGCATAGAGTACGGAAGACAGAGGGTGTATGATGATTCAGAGGGAGTGATTGTAGAAGATCCTGCGGTTTGACATGGTACGACATGATGGATAGATTACTGATGAATCTAGGCTTTACTAAGAGAAAAGTGGATTCCAACCTTTGCTTCAAGGTTGAAGGTGAAAGACCAGTAATGCTCCTGTTATGTTTCGATGCACTATTTTTCTAGGCATGGAGGTGTGGTAGAATGCAGATGGAATTTCCTTGGGGCAAGGGAAATATACGGTAGAGATCCTGAAGAGATTCAGGATGATGGACTGTAAGGCCATGACCACACCTATGGCATCAAACCTGAAGTTATTGAGTGATGCCTCATCAGAAGTGGTTGATGCTATGATGTATTGTCAGATGATTGGGTCCTTGATGTACCTGACAAATACGAGACCAGATATTTGCTTTACTGTGAACACCTTGAGCCAGTTCCTAACAGATCTGAGACATGTTCACTTGATTTTTGCAAAGCATATTCTAAGGTACCTGAGGGGTACAGTTGATTATGGGCTCAAGTATGAGGCAAATCAGAAGATTAACCTAGAGGGTTATGTTGATTCAGATTGGGCAAATAGTTCCATCGATAGGAAGAGCACTTCAGGATGTTGCTTCAGTATGGGATTAGGTGTGATCTCTTGGTTTAGCAAGAAGCAATCTTGTGTGTCACTGAGTACAGATGAAGTAGAGTATGTCATAGCTTGTTCAGCTAGTTGTGAGGCAGTATGGCTGTGGAAGCTACTATTTGACTTATTTGATCTCCAGTTAGATGCTACTTGTATACATTGCGACAACCAGAGTTGTGTGAATTTATCGGAGAACTCGATGTTCCATGACAATTCGAAGCATATTGAGATCAATTATCACTATATCAGGGATATGGTGCAGAGAGGAGCAGTGAATCCCCAGTATGTTGTGACAGATGACCAAATAGCTCATGTGTTGACAAAGCCATTAGCCAAAGCGAAGTTTGAGTACTTCAGGGAGAAGCTTGGTGTTGTCCAGATCGAGGTTCCTTCCAAGGGGAAGTGATGAGTCTATGAGCCATTTTGACATGGTGAGAGGATTGGTTCCACTTCCATGGTTAGATGTAAGGGCTGAGCCATTCTTTCATGGTGAGAGGATTGGTTCCTTCCATGTCAGATATGAGTGCTGAGCCATTCTGATGTGACTGTAGGATTGGTTCCTACATGATCAGATATAAGGGTTATTGCCATTCTTGGAATGGAGGTGCCTAGTCAGTTGCCAGGAATACTTGGTCTAGGAATGAGGGCCATTCTGATATGACTGTAAGATGTGTCCTCACATGATTAGATATGAATGTATGGCCATTCTAATGTGATTGAGGGATGTGTTCCCACTTGATCAGATATAAGGGATGATGCCATTCTCTAGGAGAATGGAGGCACCTGGTCAGTTACCAGGAACCCTAAACCTGGGCTTGAGAGCCTTTCCAGCAAGGTTGTAGGATGTGTTCCCGCATGGCTAGATGTAAGTGCAGAGCCTTTCTAGCAGGGTTGCAGGATGTGTTCCCGCATGGCTGGATGTAAGTGCAGAGCCTTTCTAGCAAGGTTACAGGATGTGTTCCCGCATGGATGGATGTAAGTGCAGAACCTTTCTAGCAAGGTTGTAGGATGTGTTCCCACATGGCTGGATGTAAGTGTAGAGCCTTTCTAGCAAGGTTGCAAGATGTGTTCCTGCATGGCTGGATGTAAGTGCATAGAATTTCTAGCAAGGTTGCAGGATGTGTTCCCGCATGGATGGATGTAAGTGCAGAGCCTTTCTAGCAAGGTTGCAGGATGTGTTCCCGCATGGCTAGATATAAGTGTTGAGCCTTTCCGATAGGGTTGTGGGATGTGTTCCCGCATGATCGGATGTGAGTACTGGGCCTTTATGACATGGTTGTGGGATGTGTCCCCGCATGGTCAGATGTGAGTGTTGGGCGTGCCTTTCTAACATGGTGTTGGATGTGTTCCTCTCATGGTCAGATGTAAGTGTTGGGCAGGCCATTCTAACTTAATGTCAAATATAAGTGCTGAAGAAGACCTACATGGAGGCTAGGACTAAAACCAGCATGAAAAGGGGCTGGCTCTGTAGAACTTCCTGTGATGAGAAGAATCATGAGATAGCACCCGTGATGATGATCCAACAGTGATGATATAGCGATGATGATCCAGATCCAGTGATGATGATCTAGATCGAGTGATAATCTAGATCCAGTGATGATGATCCAAATCAAGTGATGATCCATATCCAGTGATGATGATCCAGATCCAGTGATGATCCAGATCCAGTGATGATCCAAATCTAGTGATGATGTTCCAGTGATGATCTAGATCCGATGATGAAGATGAATTGAAGATGACATGGACTCCATGATAATCCAAATGATACAGAGAAGAATACTTGTGCTGATAAATTGTGTCGAGAGAATACCTTCCTAGTTAAGAGGGAGTGTTGATGTATTTATAACTTTGGAATGTATTCATCCATATAGCTTATGTATTGTACCCCGATGTTTATTCCGAGATGTGTCTATAATGTATTTGAGTCATGTCATGCCCCAATGTTCCTATCAGGAGGTTCTATAATTTAAACAAGTCATGTCAAGTCATTATGGGTAACCCTCCTATTGGTCAAGGGTTAAAGTCCCCGCAGTTGTGGGGCCCTAGGGTTATTATACTATCCTAAAGAATTCGACCCTAGGTGAGTCATTGTAAGTTAGGGCAATAGTCCCCACCATTTTGTTAAGGATAAACCTCCTTGTTGGTTGGAGGAGGCAAAGTCCCCACAAGTTGTGGGGCACAAGGTTATTAGACACTCCTAGAGATGTTGACTCTAGTAAGTAATTGTTAAGTGAGGCCGACATGTTGGATTGGGTTTCAAGTGAATGAAAGAATATAAATAGAGAGTAAGCCTCTCTATTTATCACACACACACAATCACTCATTGGGGCGCATGAGTAAGAGAGAAGTTGCTGGGACAAGAGAGAGACTACTGCTGTCGGGAGATCATCTTTATGTTTCCGGGTTTTCCTTTTGGTGCTGATTCTATCTCTGAGGAAGTTGCGGGGTTTTCTCCTTTATGGTTTCCCCGAGGAAAATTCTTTGTGTCTCTTGTTTCTTGTGTTTATTGTTGTGCATGTTATTCTCTCAGTTAAAGATCCTAAGATCATAATACTAGCTTGAATGATAAAAATCTAACACAACCATGGATTTAAGGAATATATGGATTGATGTAAACTATATATTGAAGTTAACCTTAGAATGAATTCGACTTTGGATTGAAGTCAACCTTGCTTAAAATTCAACTATGGATGAAAGTTAACCATCGATTGAATTCAACTATGGATGAAATTCAAGCATGGATTAAAGTCAAATATGAATTGAATTCAACCATTTGATTGAAGTAGACCTTGGATTGAAGTCAACCATGGGTTGAATTCAAGCTTGGTTTGAATTCAACCTTAGATTTAAGTCAGCCTTGGATTGAAGTTAACCTTGGATTAAAGTCAATGTTGGATTGAAATGACCCATGAATTGAAGTCAACCTTTCTTAAAAGTCAACATTTGTTAAAAGTCAATTATGGATTGAAGTCAATCTTGGATTCAAGTCAAACTTGTATTGAATTCAACCATGGATTGAAGTCGTTAATGTTAATATTTTAATGGATTGAAGTCAATATAATAATAATAATAATACAACATTCATTCATTGCACGTTGGTCATCAACTACCAAGTCATATTAACTATAATAATATGGTTTATGTATGTTAATTGGCATATATCAACCACTTTTAAATGTGTGTCCATGGTTGATATACTTGATTGACATATATAATCCATATTATTGTAAATAATATGGCTTGCTAGTATTGAAACCTATAACATTTTCCTATCAACATTATACTTCTATCTTAGTATGAAGCAAATCAAGATCGTCATGATTCTACTGAGGTTGTAGTTTACCTGAAACAATTCCCAACTACTTTGGCTAATATCACGCAAATAAAAAATTCTTGAATATTATTAATGTCTTCTTCAAATTAGAGTTATGTTAATGATCCAAGTTTATTTATAGACCATAAAAACATACTTAGATCGTAGATTCAAGAAAATATCAAACAACAGAGTTGAAATTTCGTGATTATTACAATTTTAATTGTAGAACTAATTAGACCACCAAATATGCAGGACAACAATTGTTCAACCGTAGGAATTGAGAGGGTGTAGGCTCACACTTTTCACACTTATTTTAAATTTTTTCTATAAATCCATTCAATCTTTTATCTGGTTGTCTATCACTAAAATGGGTCAATAACAACTGATACTCATTATCATTTGATGATAAACCAACGTTCCATATTTGTGTTAAATATAATATTAAAAGAAAATTTGTTAAAATGCAAGTCATATTATTAATTAATATTAAATGATATGATAGTACATATCATAATTAATATGGTTTGATGATAATACATATCAACTTATTATGTCCCCAACAAGGGGATATATATGAATCACTCAGGGTGACTAATTTGGAGCAATTTTAAAAAACATGGAATTTAGACTAAGGTTCTGTAATATTTAAAACATTAATTTTATTTTTTTTTAATTTTCTATTTTTTTAGATTACTATTGGTCCAGTGGAGATGACGTTGCCCTGGGTTCCTATTCCTCTAGACCCAACGACAATGATGATATCAACAATGTTATAAATGAAATAAGAAAATACAACAAGATTTTCAATTACCCCTAACCTTTTATATTTTTGGCTCCTTGTAAACAGTGCTTCCTTTATCATAAATCTGTCATCCATGGTTTAGATAGCAAGCGAGTAGGGATGGTAATTAATATTCCAAGTCTCCATGATCCTGCCAGCCAGACAACATTTTCTACCCACTTCCCTGCCCAAGAGTAAATATGTCATCCATGGTTCAGATAGCATGCATGAAGTGATGGAAATTAACATTTTAGGTTTCCAAACTCTAGGATTTTGGGATTTCTTGGTATGTGAAGTGCCTTTTGATGCCACAATTAAATATCTATGTCACCCACATCTGTGTTGAGGGGAGCTTTGGTATTAATTAAAAAAATGGTTAGACATTGCATTGAGGTAGGATTCTTTACTGATATGAGTTAAAGTATGTTCTAGTAATCAATTATCATCATTTATTTATTCCTCCCCATGAATATTGTGTATTGTATAAGTTTGAACATTGAATTCAAGGAGTAAGTCTCTCGTTGTCCCAGGTACACTTGTTACACTCTTTCTATTTTTCTAAGAACTTCTGAACTCAAAGAAAAACCATCTTAGTTTGCAATGGTGTTACCATAATACATTCCTATGATTATATATTTGATTATGTTAATAGAATTCCATAGGAATCCTTCATGCCACGATGTTTCCAGTAGTCTTAGCAGTTGTGAGGATACGACCAGTAGAAACGAATGGTCTACAGGAGGTTCAACAGAGTACAAGGATGCGACAAGCAGAAAATACCGGTCTGAAGGAGGTTCGTCAATAGTTATGAGGATAGTGGTCATCTTGATATGATTTTACATCGGCAAGTAAACAATCCATGTCCAAATCATTCCGGATAGTCGTAGAACAAAACCCAACGACCAAGATTCATCCATAAACTTAAAGCAAAATGTGTCATAGAGAAAATGCCTTACAAAATAATAAAAATATATTTTATGACTGTAATGCCATGGAAGGGTTGCATATTCTCTTAGCATCGTAAGTTGAAGGTGGTTTTTCCTTTTCACCATAGTCCAAGTGAGTTCCCACCACCAATATTTCTAAATTCACTCTCAATCTATTCAGCTTCATTATATTGAACTTGTTTTCATCAATTTTGTTGTTCATAATCATGTTGAGTAATGGTTTTTATGGAAGATGTTATACCATGCTCGGGAGCGTACCATCCATTCATACAAATTGTGAGGAGGATAATGGTTAATGAATGTGAGAATAACTTGAGCTGCCCCTTATCAATCTTTGTGAGATTGGTACAATTAGCTCCATGTTGAGTCACAAAAATAGCACATTTGTATTCATCTTTCATATATCATTTGTCACCTTATTCATATTTTATCCTTCCATAAGACCATTAATATCCACCATTTTCATGAATAAATATGCGTTACCTTATTATTTTCCAAATAATTTATTTTTGAGTATTTTGAGTGAATTTGTGGTTAATTATTAAGAAAAGTAATATATTTTCATTATACCTCAAAGTTGGGTGAGTTTGGTGATGATTACAGGTATATTTGAAGACTTTAACAAGCCTAAAAGTCACCACCTCGTCTCAAATTCGAATTTCATCTTCAAAGATGTGGGCTACTTTCAAGAAGAAGATCATGGAGATGGAATATCTTATCCAAGATATCATGGAGGATTTGAAGGGATGAGTTGAGAGAAAAGTGGGTTTGTTGAGGATTTGAAGGGATAAGTTGAGAAGAAAGTGGATTGTAATTATGATTAGTTATCTTGAATTCATGTATAAATAGGAGGGCACTCTCCTCATCTTATTAGAAATCTCTCTAGTGGTGTGGATGTAGAGAATAGTTTAGAGTTAGTCATAGAATGGATTTTTTATTGTTATGTAATGGAGATGATGCTTAATGCAAATCCTTTGATTCTCTCATGTTAATTTTGAGTTCCTTTCTTATGAATTGTTAGTGTAGATTTTTAGTAATTTCTTTCTTATGAATTGTTAATATAGATTTCCAGTGATGTCTTGGTTATGAATTAGTTGTGTTGATTTTATGTGAGCTCACAAGTTAATGTTGATTATTTTCAATTAGTTTATTTCATGTAATTTTATGACCCCTTAGATTATTGGATTTATTTCACGCAATTTCCTACTTTTCTAGACTAGATTACTTTTTATGTCATTTCTTGCTTTTGCAAGCTTAATTCAATTTCAATTGCATGTATTTTTTATTTCAGTCACCTAGAATTTTAAATTAAGTTAGCAATACTCTGCCCCTACATTTATTTTGTCTGTACCTCACAAGTTTACGCCCTCTCCGGGTTGACAATTAAATCGTTGGATATATGTTATAAATTGTTTAATGTTTTTCCCCAACATTTTGGCATTGTTGTCAGGGAGGTGCTAAAAGGGGTCAAAGTTTAGATAGGTAGATAGTTCATTTTTCTTATTACATAGAAAGGGGGAGGGGAAACGGTAAGACACAAGGAAGACTTCACTATGGAATTTCCGTGTTGTAACAGCCAGACGCATCCACTTTAGTGGGTCACCCCAAATCCTTGTTGTTTCCGCAAGCATGTTTATTTTTCTGCAAAATGTTTTTTCATTTTCTCCAAATGCGAGTTTTTTTTAATGCAAATTTTTCCTTTTCCTTTTCAGTTTGGATTGCTTTTATTTTTGGGCTAGCCTTTATTTCATACTAACTTGTTTTTAATTTTGTATATGTTCATTTTTGTTTTGTACTGATTTTTGTGCACTTTTAATTTATGTTTTTGCACTCGTTTTGTACTAACTCATTTCGTACTGTTTTTTTTTGCATTTGTCATGTACTTGTTTTTCATTTTTTTTAAGAATTTGATAAAATGATTTTACAATGAGCGTAAGTTTAGAATTACTCACTGAGATCCTTTCAAAAGTTGGGATCTCCTCTTCCCAAGAAGAGGAGATATTGAACGCAATTAAAAATGCAACCACTCCTCTAAAAGCGAAGGAAGAATCAACATCTGAAGAGTTCTATACATCTAATAAGGAACAACCGTGCAAGAAGGAAATTGTGGAGGATGAAGAAGGGATGTCGGGTGATCATCATGGAAATGAGAGATGCATTGAACAATGGCTCCAAGTAAGTATTAGGTTAGATCAGTTTTGTTTTTGTTTTTATTTTGTTAATTTACATTCACAATACCTAATTTCACATATTTTTTAATATATTAGATTTCATTTTGTAAAATCATATGTAAACATTCTTTTACTGCTTTTACATGTATGGTTCCATTGGAAATTTCACTACACGTAAATGATAGTAAATCCTAATTAAAGTAAAGTAGGTAGGTTTTGGTTTCTTTCAATTAGCATATAGGATGCTTTGCTTTAATTTGTTGTAATGTTTCTATTTGTTAAAAATTGTATTTCTAATAGTCTTAAATTACTATTTTTTAAAATTTTGTTAGGGATTAAAAAAATTAATTTTAATCTTTTGAATCAAAAAAAAAATTATGAAATGTTTTATCTCTTTTTCTTTTCCTTTTTCTTTTAGTAAATTTTCTAGTCATACCAGGAGTAAAAATGCATTAGGAATTAAGTTTTTTTCTAAATCTATGAACAATTAGGAAATAAAATAAATTAATTAACAAACGAATAAGTCTATATATTAGTTTTAGTCTTTCTATATAAGTTCTTTGTTTTAGTTTTAATATGCTTTTTTCTTTGTTTTATTTTTTTTTTAAAATTTAAATCTAAATCAAAATTTCACCCTTTGATCAATACTTTTTTTAGTTTAAAAATTACAACAAAATTATATAGTCTTTTGAAGCATCATGTTTAAAAATTAAAATTAATAAATTAATAAATTGTTTAATATATAGCTAGTTTCTTTGTTAGTGTTAATTTTAACAAATTAATGATATATATATATATATATATATATATATATATATATATTATTAAATTAACAAACCCGCAACTATAAACATTAAACATTAATATATAGTAAAAAATGAAACTTTCAAAACAAATAATAAACATTATATATATATATATATATATATATATATTAAAACAATGCAACATTAATATTAATATTAAGAAGAAAAATACTTAAAATAAATATAAAATAAATAGAACAAATAGCCTTTACGTAGAAAAATAGTTGTAAATCTCAAACGCAAACAGTCTTTCATGCGCAACCTGCAAATGCTTTAGCCTTTCATTCGCAACCTGTAAAAATAAAATTAATTTTTCTCCACATTTGGGCTCAACTGGATTTTAGTGACTGTGCAAAAACCCTTTTAGGCAGCAATAGTACCTTAGGCAACCCCATCTTTTGCCAGGCCTAGAAACTAAACCTGCAACAACAATAAAACAAAAATGTGGGAACTTTATTTATATGATGTGCTAGAAACTATTATACTTTATCTTCTCGAGCATATGAAAAGAATTATTCAGTTAGTGAAACCCACCTTTTCCATCACCTTCGGCCTGATTAGATTGTATGGCGGGTAGTTTGTAAAATAAATCATGTTTGGGCTTCGAATCTAATGATAACAGGTTCAACTTATAAATGCTCCTTATTGGCAGTTTTATTGGGCTGGTGTGCTATCCCTCAAAGATCTCGTTCAACTGACAGTAGTGTACAGTGAATTACCCACCATGTCATACTATTGTATTCATCTTTTAATGAAGAATAGTGTGGCTATCTCTAAGTTGGCACTTATACACTCTTGATTGGATAATGGTAACTGGTGGCATTCTTTACATGGTTCAGTTAAACAATAATTGACAATCGTTATCTATGGAATGAACTCGTGTTAAACTATTGATTTGAAGGCGTGGATTCCCAACGTTCTACCACAATTTGTTGAAGTCTAATCAAGCGGCCAACTGACATCCTTCATTAATGAACCTCGCTTTTCTTGGTCATCGAATTTATGAAGATAAGGTTAACGAATTATTTTAGAACATCCTTCACGCTCCATTTTAATACAACACGCGTTGTTTATCTGACCTATCCATTGTGTCGTTTTCAACTGTCTATGAGTCCTCATTATATTGATCATTTGCGGCATTTACATCCACTACAGCTAATCCTGTGAGATTTTTGGGGTTCCATCAATGAAAAATTCTGAGTCATAGGGGTAACCAACTAGATCTGTGTTGAAAGACAACATATCAACTCTAAAGTTGAAGTGTTAACTATTGATATATTTGAAGATTGAAAACCCTAGATATTTCCTCCATACATACGATCGTTTGTATCCTCTCCATCACTACAGTGCCGCAATCTCTCCTTGACGAACATCCATTCACATGAGTTGTTGAGGCATGGATCATCTCCTCCCGTGATGCAAAGACTAATATGTTGATCCTTGAGACTAGCGACCGTAGTGATAGACCTCATGCACCAACAACCTTGTGGATTGAACTTTTCCATCTCTCACAAAATCGATAAGAAAAATACAAATCACCTTAGAGACAACGTATTCATCTAATGTTAAGCTCTGCAAAATGATGGAATATCCTAACCATTAGAGCTTTGACTATCATGATTTGATAGTCCTTTACGCCCAGCTTCTCTGTCATCGACACCTTGTTTGATTGGTGTCAAGTTAATTTTTCGATCATGGAGGAGTGAGCTACAGACATCAACGGATTCGCCCACTGTGAGAAAAAACCATTTTGGATCAACCAGTGCTTTGATATTTGACTTTTGTAGTTTCTCCATCAGCTCAAGTCTTGGATTGGTGAATACAAGCTAATACCAAATAATAACCAGCAAGGACTTAGTTATTTGGTTAATAAGTTAGCTGTGGTCTTTTTAATGTTTTCCACTATGTTGTAATCCCATCGTATACTCTTCAGATTTTGATTTTGATTTTATGCTTGAAAATATATGTGTAATAACTTTTTTTGGGTCTTCCGAATGACTGACTGTGTAAATTTATTCTTTTACTTCCCATCTAAGTAAGTACCCATGTTGGGTCTCCTAACCATGCAACACGAAGGTAGTCTATTTTGTTTTATAGGCTTGAAATTACAGCATTGCTAGGTCAATTGCACTTTGGAATTGATTGGGGTTGAATAGAGAAGTTGGCGTTATTTATTTTATATAGTAAATCAATATTGTTTTTCTACCTATTTTTTTATTTATTATAAAAATTATAGATTAGAAAACAACTCAAACCCTACCCAATAATTTCCAAATTGTGGCGACAACAAAGATTTACCAGAATTTTTTACTGGGTTCCATAAATTTAACTTTAAATATATATAGTTGTAATTTCTCTGTGTAGTTTCCATTTGTATTTACAATGCAGACATGGATAATGCGTAGGCTGCATCATTCTCTAGTCTTGTCAATAAATCAAGCTCAAACAGGAGGAGTGAATTTCTTGACAGTAATTATTAAGAATGTAAATATCAAATCGAAGGTTCACTTAATTTGGCTGCGCAATGGAAAATAGCTATTGGTAGCATTCATTTTTAATCACCGTAAGTATGTATTTAGGATGTATAAAATGATTTGAAGTTAATTTAATAGATTACAATTAAATGATTAAATGTGAGAATTATAAATTATGATTGTTAAGATCAAATTAGTTAATTGAATTTTCCATAATTTATAAATATTAGTATTTATACTTACAATCTCTATCCATAGTTTTTCGACTCCCATACTGTGCAACTAGCATTGAATTTTCCTTATGCTTGCGACCACTTATATTAATGAATGAACACCTTTTACAAATGTGGTATCTAATGAACATCTATTTTGTATTAATTGGTTTATTATCATTTTATAGTTACGATTTGCATTACTGTTTTTTAAGTTTATATATATATATATATATATAAGTTTATGAAATTAAAATAAATTTGTTCTTGTGGTAAATAAATCAAATTTAAAATATATATGAAACACTTTAAAAATAATTATAAAAGGGTTATGATAACATTACAAAAATAAAAAATTAAATTAAATTAAAAACTAAAAACATATAAATAAATGAAAAGCATTAGGTAACAAATAATAAAATTAAAAACTACAAATGAATTTGATCAAATTTTATGTTTGTTGTGCTAACTTGTTTTCGCAAATCACTCAGAAACAGGTTTTGACAATAAGGGTTGCTTAATATGCATTGCTACTTTCAGGTATAAGAGCATTTTATTTATTCTCTTCAACTTCTTGTTAAGCATATATTTTTATGTATTTTTAAGTGATCATAAGTTTGTTGCAAGGAAATGCTAACCTTTTGCAGGTTTAAAGACGAACAAATGGCATGCATAAATAATTTCTAGAATTGCAGAAAATTTTCTCAAAAATGTTCCATTAAAAGCTTGAAGAAGTTGAGTTTCCACTATGCATGTCATGACATTTTGCTGCCACAAAGAGGCCTTTTAGAAACCAATTACGCCATGTGATGATTATTACCATTTTTCCTTCCAAGATTATCTGTCACCCATGCTAGAGTCTACTTTTTCACTGCCTTATACATCATGACTTTCCGCATGTCTACCTTTTTGAGTCGCACACATTTTTCTCATTTTCAGTTCATCTTTTTCCTTCTAAATAAAACCATTTCAACTTCCTTTCCATGACTACATTGCTTTGTTATACCTGCCATAAAAAACTGTTTGACCCTCATATATTTCATCTATAGTCCTACCACTCATTATGTACAACTCGTGTTGACTAATGTGGGATTCCTTAGGGCCCACCTTTCAACAAGTCTTGCCTCATTGACCTCAGCACATTATCTGGAATAGAGACTAGAGTTCATTTTTAGTACCTTGAGGGCTTGCATGCCTTAATGGAAAGTTCTCTCGTTGACAATCATGGAAATACATCAATGTCCCTTGATCGTTAGATCTTGCAAGTGGCTCGACATCAGCTCATTTATTTGCACTTTGCATGATGTACTTAGGTACCTTAGCACTCATTGACATCAATGGTGAGATTGCCTCGCATTGGTTAACGACATTCATCAATAGTCGGTAATCCAATGAATTCTTTCCATGTTCGACATCGACACATTAATTCGCATGGTAAGAATTGTACCATTGAGTTTTGTAGCAGATAAATACTATATACTTTTCATGACTCCATCAGTAGTTTTACAGCAACATACTTCAGCCATATGAGAGTACCACAGTTCTACTTTCATCTCTCATCTTTTACTTCATCCAACCAAGAAGTAGTTCATATTTCTTCACTTCACACTCTATGATCCAGAAATAGTATCAGCCACATTCCTATTGCATAAGTTCATCAATTTTTTGGGTAAGTGGAGGTATGTTGTTTTCTAATCTTTAACCATGTAATTCCTTAAATGCTAGAAAATGAATGAATTTGGAAAATTCCCTCACCATATTACATTACCTTACTCATTTTCAAGAACCTAATACATCTTAAGTTGGGGGGGGGGGGGCACTATTCATTACCATTTTACATATTCATCATCTCATTTACCATTAACCAACATGTCTTTCCCAAACTATGCTTTGTAAACATTGCTATATATATTGGCATGATTCATAATATGAAGAAAAGGATTTCTAATGTAAATTGATGGTTCATCATTTCCAATGCATGTATACTTTTAAATCTTATGCACTGCAGCAAAAATACAAGTTAAATAAGAGAATGTTGTTAACACAAGAAATAACATTTGTTATACTTGTGATTGTCACACAAGAACCAACCATAAGGAAAATTGCTGCTACTCATGCATTTCAAATCATGGAATGATTTACTGTTACATACTATCATCATGTAAAGCCCAGCTACAAAGCCAAAAGTTTTAAAAAGAATCAATGCATAGTTGCATGAGGACATGCAACAAGTTAAGTTGGAAGGAATGTTGAGTCGCAAAAATACTACATTTTTATTCATCTTTCATATATCATTTGTCACCTTATTCCTATTTTATCCTTTCATAAGGCCATTAATATCCACCATTTTCATGAATAAATATGGGTTACCTTATTATTTTCCAAATCATTTATCTTTTAGTATTTTGAGTGAATTTGTAGTTAATTATTAAGAAAATTAATATATTTTCATTATACTTCAAAGTTGGGTGAGTTTGGTGATGATTACAGGTATATTTGAATACTTTAACAAGCTCAAAAGTCACCACCTAGCCTCAAATTCGAATTTCATCTTCAAAGATGTGGGCTACTTTCAAGGAGAAGATCATGGAGATGGAATATCTTATCCAAGATATCATGGAGGATTTGAAGGGATGAGTTGAGAGAAAAGTGGGTTTGTTGAGGATTTGAAGGGATAAGTTGAGAAGAAAGTGGATTGTAATTATGATTAGTTATCTTGAATTCATGTATAAACTTGGAGGGCTCTCTCCTCATTTTGTTAGAGATCTCTCTAGTGGTGTGGAAGTAGAGAATAGTTTAGAGTTAGTCATAGAATGGATTTTTTATTGTTATGTTATGGAGATGATGCTTAATGCAAATCCTTTGATTCACTCTTGTTAATTTTGAGTTCCTTTCTTATGAATTGTTAGCGTAGATTTTCAGTAATTTCATTCTAATGAATTGTTAATATAGATTTTCAGCGATGTCTTGGTTATGAATTAGTTGTGTTGATTTTATGTGAGCTCACAAGTTAATGTTGATTATTTTCAATTAGTTTATTTCATATAATTTTATGCTTTCTTGGATTAGATTTATTTAATGCAATTTCCTTCTTTTCTAGATTAGATTTGTTTTTATATGTCATTTCCTAATTTTGCAAGCTTAATTCAATTTCAGTTGCATGTATTTTTTATTTCAATCAGTTAGAATATTAGATTAAGTTAGCAATACTCTACCCTGCATATATTTTGTCTGTACCTCACAAGTTTACGCTCTCTTCAGGTTGACAATCAAATCGTTGAATATATGTTATAAATGGTTTAATGTTTTTCCCCAACACTCCATATTGTATTTTATATGCACAACATACATGAACAAAAAAACTTTGTAACCTACGATGAAAGTAGCTTAGATGCTCGTAATGATTATATGCACAACATACATGAATCAATTTTTTTTATAGCCTATATCGAAAGTAGTTTAGATGCTTGTAATGATTAATCTATGTTTAGATGAGATCTTTGGAATTTATTTTGCATCAAACTCTGTTACAAATGGTGCTATGTGTTCACTATTATTTAACTTTTGTGAAGAATTTTTGCCTAATAATGAGTATGATGCTTGTTGTTAAGTCAGGAACTTGTTTCTTCAAATTTTATGTTTGATTGGCATTTTATTCCAAGATTACTCATTTGCTTAAGTTTGATTTTCTGCTTCTTTTAGGAAATTTTTGGTTTTGAAGTGAAATTTTGAACTTTGCCTTTAGATTTTTACTTTATTTTTTATTCTTTAGTTTTTTGAAGGGTTTTAAAGGTCATTATGTTGATTAAGGATGTCAACAATATATTCTAAGAGCATAGTTTAGCACCTAAACTGCATTCAAAATGAAAAAAAATGATTAAAATAGCGCCAAAAGTGATTTCAAATTATTCTTGTAGCGCAAGTACCCAAAATTAACACACTGGCACTACAAGAATATCACGCATGTTAAATTCTCCAATTTTTAAGCCGAATTTTTGCATGATTTCAATTCCTAAGTGACTAATCGCATCATTTAAAGATTTTGCTACGTGTTGCTCCAGTAATCATCATGAAAGCAGGTCTGATTCGTGTTGGGGAAGAGATCGTGATCATCATTAGCCAGAACACAACGCGTCATGACACATAGAGGCATAGATCGACTTTGATGTGAGGGAAGTTATTCCTTACATGCATTTCGAAGCTAAAAGACTTAGTGGAGCGACGACATCTGCTAAAAAACCAGAGATTGCTGTTATAGAGCAGAGTTGGGGTTTTCACGGTTACACTGGAAATTAGGGCTTTCCCGTCCTGCCACTGCGAGGTAAATTAAACATCTGAAGACAACTGTATACTTCAATTCGGCAATCAGACAGCACGAGGAATGGTTTTAAGCGACTGCAGTTAGAAATAATTGAGGTATTCCGCGATAACTTATTAATGACTGCTGAATTGGGGCTTTTTCGGTAAAGTCTATTTTGTCAAAATTGGTTAAGGAAAGAATTAAGGTATTCCTTTAAACAAAATTCTTGCCGAAGAGATACCTGTTTAAGACATTTTGACATGCTCTTTCAAGTAGAAGGCTGAAAAGTAGCAGTATATTGAATCATTACCTATTCAAAACCTATAAGGATAACAGGGTGAAGAGCTGTGCATTTTATGGTGTCTAAAACTTCACAAATGGGTCTGCTACCTGTACACAATGCAATGAAGGAGATGAATGTCTGAGATTACATGAAGACCTAGTCTCATGTTGGTGCTCAAACTACTTGGAGCAGAAAGTGAATAGATTTAAGATTGTTTTTGTTTTATATATCTTCTCATCCAACAGATAAACAGTCTTCAGTTGGTCTAAAGAGCTGGCAGCTGAGATCATTTATGCAAAGCTTTTCTGTATAGAGATTGCTCATAGTTGACACTAGAAGGAATTAAGGGTTATTTTTTGTATTGAGTCTCAATACACAGGTGTTATTGTACATTCTGGAGATGGTCAGCTATCTGAATGAACAGACTGAATGATAACTAAGTTTCATCAATAGTTTTAATGAAGAGTTTGGAGTACTCTGATTGATCTAAATCACTTGAGCCTTTGGTAAAACCTAACCTGCATTAGAAAACAAAAGGAAACAGTCAAGGAAGACCGAGCAAAGATGATTATTAAAACCTTAGAGGTTTAAGGAGAAAAAGCAGCTATTAGGTCATTGACAGAACCCTAGAAGTCATAGAGTTCAGCCATTGAAGCAAATGGGTAAAAGTGGAAAAATAAATAGGGCTGAGCCCACTGATGTAAGCTGGATTGAGAAATTCCTAGGTTGTGTAGAACTTTTCCAGAATGCTGGGTGGCTGGATTTTTTCAAAAGAATAGATGGTTATAACACTGAGGTTTCTTGTAAATTTGCACAATGCTATAATCAGGACATGGTGGTTTTTGACACTCTAAAGTTTAGGTTGACAGTGGATCTAATTGCAAAAGATACAGGAATAAAAAATGAAGGTGAGATGTGGTTTAAAATGTTTCCTTTCACTTTTGATGCCCAGAGGTATCTGTTACCTAATGTTACCCCAGATTGGAGCAAAGGCATACTGATCCAAAATTTCAGAAATGAGTGGGTGGAACCCATTAGAATCTTGCAAAGCTATATCACCTGTGAAGGCAGATATGCATATGTCTTCAAATACCATTTTAGGTTTCTACAACATATGGTTGGTGTATCTAAAACGACCCTTCCCTTCTTCTTGCTCAAAAGTCTCCAGAAAATGTCTTGTAGAGTAAAAGATCATCAGGATCATACTTCACAATCTATTTTCCACCATGGTCTGATTAAACTCATCATTAGTACTGCTCTACAAAAGGAAGGGAAAACCTGGGCTTTCTTCCTCTTCTGGTCTGGTTTTCAAGTCAAGCAAGAGGAGCTGCAAACAAAAAAGCAAGTAGACAAAGGGAAGGTCCTAGTGAGGAAACTAGGCTAAAAGATCAAGTTTGAAGACAAGAAAGAGGTTAAACTTGAAGAAGCACCAGAGCCCTTGAAGCATGACAATGAACCTCAAATGTTTTCAACTGACATTAAAGGTAACTACTCATTGTTTATAGAAAAGAAAGAGCAGCCTATGCAACACATGGCACCTGCAGAATTTTTCAGTGAAGATAAAGCCACTGTCACAGAAAAGGTTGCTATACAGGAAGAAGATATTCAAGCCCAGCAAAGGAGTCCCATCACTATCCTTTCTGAGGATGAGGGATATCTGTTAGATGAAGATGAATCCATTGCCAAAACTGAAGCTAAGGTTGATACCCACACAGAATGCTGCAGACAAGAAAATAAAGCAGAGAAGTCAAAGAAAAAGAAGACCAAAGTGATAGCCATAGAGTTAGCTACAGTAAGACATCAAGGAAGAAAACTGAAAATGCTGGGAGAGCTTGCCCCAGGTTCTCTAGCTTGGAGAGCTAAAACCAGGCCAAAGAACAAGTTGAGATTGAATATGAAAAAATTGTTAAACCCCAGATTAAATACAAAGGAGGTAATAGTAATTAATGATGATTCTTCAGATGAAAAACCAAAAATTAAGAAAGAAGTAGTTCTGAAAACTCTAGTTTCTCATCATGCAAAGGGGAAAAAGCCATCAAAGGCAGCAGAGGAGGTTAGTCTCACCGAGACTAAATTATCAACAGTATTTTTAGAGTTAAGAAATGAAATGATAAAAGAAGAAGAACAAAAGGAAGCTGAGGTTTCTTATTCTAAAGACCAGCTGTTAATAGATGAAGATATACCTAAGGAAGCAGACACTCAGGAAAACCCTAGTATTCCTGATATTTCTACAGATCTGTTAGAAGAAGATGCAGACATTTTCAGGAAGCTCAATATACCATGGATGCCCACTGATGTGCTGGATACTACAGCAGGGAAGGTTTTTGATTTAGATAAGCAAAAACTGCAGAAAATAGTCAAACAATACAGACATCAAATGGATTTCATGCAGGAAGTGAATGATGGGATGATTCTAGCGAACATAAGACTTAGAGAGGATTTGCAAGAATTAAATGACCATTATCAAGAGCTTACTACAGTGTCTAAGGAGGCTCTGAAGAGAAAAAGAAGCACAGATGTGCAATGTACAGAGCTGAAGCAAACAGTCAGAGACTTGCAGCAGCAGAATGAAGAACTCAAAAGAAGGGTAGCTGATATGGAAGATGAACAGAAAAGAGCCAATAAGAAATCCCAAGCTTTGGATGGCATAGCATTTCTAGCTAAAGCTGCAAAGGACCTTTGAATTTGTTATTCAAATAGTTATTTGTTATGTCTTCTTGAGAAACACTTTAGTTAGTTGTGTACTATTTTTGAAAAATATCATATTTTGTAAATTGTAATTTAGCTTTATCTCATCGAGTAGTTAGCTGAAGACAGTTAGGGTTTTAACCCTAACTGATTTTTGTTGAGGAGTACTATTTAGATAGATGAGAAAGACAGAAGTGGGGTTCAATTTTTGGAGGACTTCAGGAGGTCATTTGGACTTACTTGTGAGCTAAGTATCATAACAATTATATGTATTTGATGACAGATTATTAAATATATGAGCCTTTTCACCCTTCAGTTTGTATGTTGGTTTCATTTTTTGACTTGTTTAGTTGCTTAACTGATAAATTCATTGCTGGTCTATGTTTGTATGCTGGTAATGCTTATCTTTTATGAATGAACTTCAATATCATGCTCTGTTGGATTCTGGTGATTATATGATGTATCTCTGTCTTTCCTTGCTTATGATTTATTTTTTATTTAGTTCATGAGTGTATTCCCTGTTTGTCACCAAATTTACAACCGAGAAAGCACTTCAAAAACCCTAAAACGTAGTTTACTTTATTGAGTTTTTTGAGATTGTGTTGGCTTGTTTATTCATAGCCTTGGAAACAATTTCTGGCACAAACATCTTTGGCTCCGTTGCTGGGGAAGAAATTGAAGACATATTTTCCCTGGGATACTTATCAGTTTTACTGGTTTTAAGAGGTGAACTTAAACCAGCACATCTTTAAGGCTATTTTTCACCAAATTTGACACAGTGGCTACTAGACGAGTGGGAACCAGGAACATACCTCTACTTCACCATTGCAGTTAGGTGTTTCAGACCCTGAACAGATTTTAAAGACAGCAAGAAAAGTGAGAAGGTCTCATTCTTTACCATCCCTGTGTGACCTTGATCAGTTGGGTGGTTTATCACATTGAGATTTGTTAGGAAAAGAAGAAGAAAACTCACCTTGGTTGAAGCCTATTATCCCTGATAGCAGTTTCCAAATTTTTACCAATCCTCAAGCCTTCAGAAACACCAAAACTATTTCTCCTGGTAAGATACCCCTTTTTCAGTTGAAATTAGGTAAAAATCCTTTTCATCCAAGTACTATCCAAACCTCTTCATCACCAAAATCAGTCAGTCCAAAAATGGTAGCCCAGAATCAGCCCATAGACATGATGGACCGGATGGTTGCGGCCAGATATGCACCATTGGTTTTGCCTCAACCTTTAAATGCACTGACTAGGGGTGACTATCAGAGATATATTCCTAGGTTTAATGGACAGGGGGAAACCACAATTGAAGAACATTGGGAAGCTTTCCTCAGTTATGCTGATAACCAAAACATCGAGGCTAAGGATGTATGGATGAGAGTGTTTGTTCAGAGCCTTGATGGAGATGTAAGGAAGTGGTTCAGAGAGTTTCCTGCTAACTCCATCACTATCATTGAAGAACTTCATGATCTCTTCATGAGACAATGGGAGGACACTAAATACCATACATACTACATAACTGAATTTGGAGCTCTTAGGAGGAAAAAGGATGAGACTGTTGCAGATTTTTCAAAGAGATTCAACAAGATGTACAGTAGAATTCCTGCTGAGATAAAGCCTACAGAAACATCAGCTAAACTGACATATGCAAATGCTTTCGATCATGAATTCTCTTTATTACTGAGATAAAGGAGACCTATTTCTTTGTTGAATATGCAGGATGCAGCTTTGGAAGTAGAATCAAACATTTTGGCTTCCAATAGACTAAAGAAGGAAACGTCTCAATAGCTGTATGACAGGAAAGGAAAGAAAGAAGCAGCCCAAGGAGGTTCATCTTCACTTTCTGCTGAAGGTAAGATTGATGAAATGGCTAAGTTGGTGAATATTCTGACCACAAAACTAAAAAAACTAGAGCTTGAGAAAAATTCCAGCAAGCCTGCTCCGGAAGGTGAACGAAATCCTAATAATCAAAATCAGTTTAGAAGGCAATTTGCTCCCCGTTTCATGCCTAGAGAACACAGGAATAACGATATTCAGCGAGAAAGAAGAGAAAATGAGGATCAAAGAGTGCCACCACCTCTTCAGAACAATGTGGCTGATGAGGAAGAAGTTGATGAAGAGTTGCTCTTCAAAGAGATTGACCAAGATATGAATCATTTTGGAGAAGGATTGTCTGGAGGTTTTGTCACTAAGGAAGAATTTCTCAATGTAGAATATTATGATGCTGACATGTTCGAAACAGAAGATGATTCAGAGCTAGAAAAGACTGTTGTAACTGCTGCTGTCTATCAAAATGAGGTTAAGAAGACTGTCAACTTGAGATCAGGTCCAAAACAGGTGGTACCAGCCTCGAAAAAGAAAGTAGTTGTCCCTGCTAAACAAGCTCCTGATCTTGTGACAGAGAAAAAGCAAGTTTCAGAAAAACCAAAGAAGACTACAGAAGTTGAAGAGGTAAATAAAACTGTTCAGAATTTCAGTTTGGAGAATGAATTAGGAAAGTTAAAAATTCTTGTACCTTTAACTGAATTAATAAAAAATCCTTCATATAAAGAAACAGTCTTAAAGGTAATGAATTCAGCAAGTAATCAGCCTGTTTCAGACACAGTAAATTTACAAGAAGAAAATCCCATGATTTTCATTGGATCAGCCCTGGATGAAAAGACTGAAAATGAAGCAGGTGCTTCACCTCCATTCTATGTCACTCTAACAGTCCATGAACAGATGATACACAATTGTTTGTTAGATTCGGGAGCTTCACACAATTTGATGCCAAAGGCTGTTATGGAGGCTTTGGGTCTCAGTATTACTAAACCTTATCATGATCTATATGCATTCGATTCTCGAGCAGTGAAGTGTTTAGGTGTAATAAAGGACATGGTTGTCAGCCTAGCTCAGTTACCCATGAAAAGTGTGATCATGGATGTTGTGGTAGCTGATATTACACCGAAGTTTGGGTTACTTCTTTCTAGGTCATGGGCAAAGAAGGTTGGTGGGACCTTACAAATGGATCTTTCATATGACACTATTCCTGTGTTTGGAGGAGAAAATAGAAGGCTGTATAGAGAGCTTCAGTTTGCATACATTGTGATAGATGATAAGAACCCTACCAATCATCCACTATATGCTGTTGACAGAGGCCTAGGAACTTGCATGTTACATTTCAGTGACTAAGACAATACTGCTAGTTTGTTACAGGTTGAAAAAGAACAGCCAGTAAAACATAGAAGAGAAGAAGAAGATGAGTTGTGGCAGTTATACTTTGATGGGTCTTCTTGTAAAGAAGGTGCAGGTGCAGGGGTTCTTCTTATATCCCCTGGAGGTGAAACGGTAAAGCTAATGTATAAATTGGAGTTTGTTACTACTAACAATACTCCTGAGTATGAATCTTTACTGTTGGGATTAAAAGCTACTAAATATTTGGGCATTTAGTAGATTGCTGCTTTTGGCGACTCCGAATTAGTTGTTTAGCAGGTGAAGAGAAACTATCAAGTGAAGCAGGGTTTGCTGAAACTCTATCGAAATGAGGTATGGGACATGCTTGAAAATTATTTCATGGCTTTTAATATTACCTATATTCCAAGAGATTATAATCAGACTGCAGATTCATTGGCTTTGGCTGCCACACATTTTAGAATCCCCAAGATCACTTAGTTAAGGTATCCCATTTAGGTGAGGTATAGACCTTCTGTACCTGATAATGTGAAGCAGTGGAAAGTTTTCGAAGATGACATTGAGATTAAAAGGTTCCTAGAGCTTACAGATGAGTTTTCAAATTCCTTGATTGATCAGGATGAGGATGAAGAAGAGGGACAGGTGGATGAGTTTGCTGAAGATGAGATTGCTGGACATAAAATTATTGAATTGAAGAGCAACTTCATCCCAAAAGTTTTGGTACCTCTAGAAAGAATATTTACAAAGGATTATACACCTTCAAATCCTGTGGTTCAGTCTTCAAAAGAGAATGTGGTAGAATGTAATATTGGTTCTGCAGAACATCCTAGAATGGTCAAAATTTCTAAATCACTTACAGCTGAACAAAGAAATAGGTATATCAAAATGCTAAAGGAGCATGTAGATGTTTTTGCATGGTCTTATGAGGAACTAAGAACCTATGATACAGGAATCATACAGCATAAGGTCCCTTTAAAACCAAATGTCAAACCTTTTCGTCAGAAACTAAGGAGGATTAATCCAACTTTGTTTCCTGTTATTGAAAAAGAAGTGAAGAAGCTGTTAGATGCAAAGATCATAGTACCTCTCAGGTATTCTTCATGGGTGGCTAATCTGGTTCCTGTCAGAAAAAAGAATGGAGAAATCAGGTTGTGTGTTGATTTCAGAAATTTGACTAGATCTTCATTAAAAGATAACTACCCTCTGCCTAAGATTGAACAAGTATTGCAGCAAGTAGTTGGGGCACAGAGGATATCTATGGTGGATGGTTTCTCAGGGTACAATCAGATTGCTATGCATCCTGATGATAAGGAGAAAACAACTTTCACAACTCCTTGGGGAACCTTCATGTATGATAAGATGCCTTTTGGTCTGATGAACGCTGGAGCCGCATTTCAGAGAGCAATGGATATTGCTTTTGTTGGAGAAAAGGACAAGTTTGTGGTAATCTACTTGGATGATATTACTATTTTCTCACATTCAGATGATGAACATTTGAAGCATTTGAAACAGACTTTCCTGAAATGCAGAAAATTTGGCCTGTCTTTGAATCCAAAGAAGTCACACTTTGTTGTACAGGAGGGTAAATTGCTTGGTCATTTGGTGTCTGCTGATGGCATAAGAATTGATCCTGAAAGGGTAAAAGCTATATTGAAGATAATTTTACCAAGGAGTAAAAAGGATGTCCAATCATTCATTGGTAAAATCAATTTTCTGCGTTGGTTTATACCCAACTTTGCTGAAACTATCAATCAGATCACAGCCATGCTGAAAAAAGATCAAGAAGTCAGATGGACTACTGAGGCAAAGAGTGCATTTGAGAAAATTAAAGTGGCTCTTACTGAAGCTCCTGTATTAGTAAGCCCATATTTTACCAAAGAGTTTCTTACATTCTCATTTGCATCAGAAGATACGATAGCAGCTATTTTATTGCAGAAAAATAAAGAAGGACTGGAACAACCTATTGCATTCTTCAGTAAAACTCTCAGAGATTCTGAACTGAAGTACAATATTTTAGAAAAGCAGGCTTATACTCTGGTAAAGGATTTAAAAAATTTTAGAATCTATGTGATGCATTCTAAAGTTATTTCATTTGTACCTAATGCTGCTGTAAAAGATGTGTTAACACAGCCTGATAGTGAAGGGAAAAGAGGCAAGTGGATTGATAAAATCATGGAGTATGATGTGGAGATCAGACCTACCAAGCTAGTCAAAGGGCAAGGTTTATCCAAGCTGCTGGCTGAATCAAATTGTTAGGCTCTGGGATTTCATGTCATGGCTGAAGAATTAGCTCAGGAGGAAGATCAAGCAGTACTGGAAAAAGAGAAGATCATGGACTATTATTCAGCATCTACATGGTATGCAGACATAGTGTATTTTCTGTTGTTTTTAGAATGTCCCGAGCATCTAGATAGGAAAGCTGCTAGATATTTAAAGCTTAAAGCTACTAAGTATTGTCTAGTGGAAGAGCAGTTGTTCTGGAAGGACCCAGGGGGTATCCTACTCAGATGCTTGGACAAATCTGAAATTGAAGGGGTAATTGTTGAATCTCATGAAAGTGCTTGTGGAGGTCACAAGTTCTGGAAAACAACAGCATACAAGATTTTAAGAGCTGGATATTATTGGCCCTCTTTGTTTGCAGATGTTTATCAGTAGGTAAGAGCCTGTATCCCTTGTCAGAAGTTTGCTGGCAAACAGAAATTGTTGTCATTGCCCATGAAACCTATTGCAGTAAGTTCTCCTTTTCAACAATGGGGTATGGATTTTATTGGAGAAATAAATCTAGCTTCCTCAGGACAACACTGATGGATTCTAACTGCAACAAAATTTTTTACTAAATGGGTGGAATCCATTCCTACTAGGATTGCTACAGATAAGGTAATCATGGAATTCATTGAAGAAAATATCCTGAGTAGGTTTGGGTGTCCTTAGAAATTAGTGACAGATAACGCTAAGGCCTTCAAGTCTAAGGCAATGGTAGCATTTTGTGAAAAGAACAGAATTTTGCTGAAGCACTCAACTCCTTATTATCCCCAGGGTAATGGTTTGGCCGAATCCTCTAATAAGAACATCATTCAGAGTATTAAGAAGTTGCTCAAGCATAACAAGAGATCATGGGATTCAATGCTGAAATATGCATTGTGGGCTGATAGGATCACAGTGAAACAAGCAATTGGAACTTCTCCCTTTCAGTTAGTTTATGGTATAGAGGCAGTTTTCCCTGTTCAATTGGGGATCCCCGTAATGAAGTTTCTCCAGAATTCTCAGGAGGAGCCAAATGATATGCAGAGAAGAATTTTTGAAATGATAGAGTTGCAGCAGAGCAGGGAAAAGGTGGATGAAAAGGCACAGTTGTACAGATCCAAGATCAAAGCAGATTTGATAGGAACCTCAAAGAAAATAATTTCTCAGTTGGTGATATGGTTCTAAGGTGGGATGCAAGGAAAGAGAAAAAGGGTAAGCATGGTAAGTTTGACAATCTATGGTTTGGCCCTTTCCTAGTGTCTAAAGTTTTGGAGAATAATACTTTTATCCTGCAGTCTTTGGAAGGTGAGGAGTTGTCCAATCCTGTTAATGGGCGATTCCTCAAGCATTTTTACAGTCTATAAGAAGATTTTCAGTTTTCATTGTACATACTGCTGTGAGTGAAGCATAATAAAGACTCCATAGCCCAATGGAAATTTGCAGACAAGTAGGTAGGGTAGAAGACAGAAGGCACTGGTCTATAGGTTCTTGAAGCCTCACAGGGAGGACCTCATCCCGCAGCTGGAGCCAGATGTTAAGTCAAGAACTTGTTTCTTCAAATTTTATGTTTGATTGGCATTTTATTACCAATTACTCATTTTCTTAAGTTTGATTTTCTGCTTCTTTTAGGAAATTTTTGGTTTTTAAGTGAAATTTTGAACTTTGCCTTTAGATTTTTACTTTATTTTTTATTCTTTAGTTTTTTGAAGGGTTTTAAAGGTCATTATGTTGATTAAGGATGTCAACAATATATTCTAAGAGCATAGTTTAGCACCTAAATTGCATTCAAAATGAAAAAAATGATTAAAATAGTGCCAAAAGTGATTTCAAATTATTCTTGTAGTGCAAGTGCCCAAAATTAACATAGTGGCACAACAAGAATATCGTGCATGTTAAGTTCTCCGATTTTTAAGCCGAAGTTTTGCATGATTTCAATTCCTAAGTGACTAATCGCATGATTTAAAGATTTTGCTACATGTTGCTCTAGTAATCATCATGAAAGCAAGTCTGATTCGTGTTGGGGAAGAGATCGTAGTCATCATTAGCCAGAACACAGCGCGTCATGACACATAGAGGCATAGATCGACTTTGATGTGAGGGAAGTTATTCCTTACATGCATTTTGAAGCTGAAAGACTTAGTGGAGCGACGACATCTACCAAAAAACCGGAGATTGCTGTTATAGAGCAGAGTTGGGGTTTTCACGGTTACACTGGAAATTAGGGCTTTCCCATCCTGCCACTGCGAGGTAAATTAAACATCTGAAGACACCTGTATACTTCAATTCGGCAATCAGAAAGCACGAGGAATGGTTTTAAGTGACTGCAGTTAGAAATAATTGAGGTATTCCGTGATAACTTATTAATGACTGCTGAATTGGGGCTTTTTTGGTAAAGTCTGTTTTGTCAAAATTGGTTAAGGAAATAATCAAGGTATTCCTTTAAACAAAATTATTGCCGAAGAGATACCTGTTTAAGACATTTTGACATGCTCTGGCAAGTAGAAGGCTGAAAAGTACCAGTATATTGAATCATTACCTATTCAAAACCTATAAGGATAACAGGGTGAAGAGCTGTGCATTTTATGGTGTCTAAAACTTCACAAATGGGTCTGCTACCTGTACACAATGCAATGAAGGAGATGAATGTCTGAGATTACATGAAGACCTAGTCTCATTTTGGTGCTAAAACTACTGGGAGAAGATAGCGAATAGATTTAAGATTGTTTTTGTTTTATATATCTTCTCATCCAACAGATAAATAGTCTTCAGTTGGTCTAAAGAGCTGGCAGCTGAGATCATTTATGCAAAGCTTTTCTGTATAGAGATTGCTCATAGTTGACACTAGAAGGAATTAAGGGTTATTTTTTGTATTGAGTCTCAATACACGGGTGTTATTGTACATTCTGGAGATGGTCAGCTATCTGAATGAACAGATTGAATGATAACTAAGTTTCATCAACAGTTTTAATGAAGAGTTTGGAGTACTCTGATTGATCTAAATCACTTGAGCCTATGGTAAAACCTAACCTGCATTAGAAAACAAAAGGAAACAGTCAAGGAAGACCGAGCAAAGATGATTATTAAAACCTTAGAGGTTTAAGGAGAAAAAGCAGCTATTAGGTCATTGACAGAACCCTAGAATTCATAGAGTTCAGCCATTGAAGAAAATGGGTAAAAGTGGCAAAATAAATAGGGCTGAACCCACTGATGTAAGCTGGATTGAGAAATTCCCAGGTTGTGTAGAACTTTTCCAGAAGGATGGGTGGCTGGATTTTTTCAAAAGAATAGATGGTTATAACACTGAGGTTTCTTGTAAATTTGCACAATGATACAATCAGGACATGGTGGTTTTTGACACTCTAAAGTTTAGGTTGACAGTGGATCTAATTGAAAAAGCGACAGGAATAAAAAATGAAGGTGAGATGTGGTTTAAAAAGTTGCCTTTCACTTTTGATGCCCAGAGGTATCTGTTACCTAATGTTAACCCAGATTGGAGCAAAGGCATACTGATCCAAAATTTCAGAAATGAGTGGGTGGAACCCATTAGAATCTTGCAAAGCTATATCACCTGTGAAGGCAGATATGCATATGTCTTCAAATACCATTTTAGGTTTCTACAGCATATGGTTGGTGTATCTAAAATGACCCTTCCCTTCTTCTTGCTCAAAAGTCTCCAGAAAATGTCTAGTGGAGTAAAAGATCATCAGGATCATACTTCACAATCTATCTTCCACCATGGTCTGATTAAACTCATCATTAGTACTGCTCTACAAAAGGAAGGGAAAACCTGGTATTTCTTCCTCTTCTGGTCTAGTTTTCAAGTCAAGCAAGAGGATCTGGAAACAAAAAAGCAGGTAGACAAAGGGAAGCCCTAGTGAGGAAACTAGGCCAAAAGATCAAGTTTGAAGACACGAAAGAGGTTAAACTTGAAGAAGCACCAGAGCCCTTGAAGGATGAAAATGAACCTCAAATGTTTTCAGCTGACATTAAAGGTAAGTATTCATTGTTTATAGAAAAGAAAGAGAAACCTATGCAACACATGGCACCTGCAGAGATAAAACCGCTGTCATAGAAAAGGTTGCTGTACAGGAAGAAGATATTCAAGCCCAGCAAAGGAGTCCCATCACTATCATGTGTGAGGACGAGGGATATTTATTAGAGGAAGATGAATCCATTGCCAAAAATGAAGCTAAGGTTGATACCCACACAGAATGCTGCAGACAAGAAAATAAAGCAGAGAAGTCAAAGAAAAAGAAGACCAAAGTGATAGCCATAGATTTAGCTATAGTAAGACATCAAGGAAGAACGTTGAAAATGCTAAGAGAGCTTGCCCCAGGTTCTCCAACTTGGAGGGCTAAAACCAGGCCAAAGAACAAATTGAGATTGAATATGAAAAAATTGTTAAACCCCAGATTAAATACAAAGGAGGTAACAATAATTAATGATGATTCTTCAGATGAAAAACCAAAAATTAAGAAAGAAGCAGTTCTGAAAACTCCAGTTTCTCATCATGCAAAGGGGAAAAAGCCATCAAAGGAAGCAGAGGAGGTTAGTCTCACCGAGACTAAATTATCAACAGTATTTTTAGAGTTAAGAAATGAAATGATAAAAGAAGAACAACAGAAGGAAGCTGAGGTTTCTTATTCTAAAGACCAATTGTTAATAGATGAAGATATACCTAAGGAAGCAGACACTCAAGAAAACCCTAGTATTCCTGATATTTCTACAGATCTGTTAGAAGAAGATGTAGACATTTTCAGGAAGCTCAATATACCATGGATGCCCACTGATGTGCAGGATACTACAGTAGGGAATGTTTTTGATTCAGATAAGCAAAACTTGCAGAAATAGTCAAACAATACAGACATCAAATGGATTTCATCCAGGAAGTGAATGATGGGCTGACTCTAGCAAACAGAATACTTAGAGAGGATTTGCAGGAATTAAATGACCATTATCAAGAGCTTACTATAGTGTCTCAGGAGGCTCTGAAGAGAAAAAGAAGCACAGATGTGCAATGTACAGAGCTGAAGCAGACAGTGAGAGACTTGCAGCAGCAGAATGAAGAACTCAAAAGAAGGGTAGCTGATATGGAAGATGAACAGAAAAGAGCCAGGAAGAAATCCCAAGCTTTGGATGGCATAGCATCGCTAGCTGAAGCTGCAAAGGACCTTTGAATTTGTTAGTCAAATAGTTATTTGTTATGTCTTTTTGAGAAACACTTTAGTTAGTTGTTTACTATTTTTGAAAAATATCATATTTTATAAATTGTAATTTAGCTTTATCTCATCGAGTAGTTAGCTGAAGACAGTTAGGGTTTTAACCCTAACTTATTTTTGTTGAGGAGTACTATTTAGATAGATGAGAAAGACAGAAGTGGAGTTCAATTTTTGGAGGACTTCAGGAGGTCATTTGGACTTACTTGTGAGCTAAGTATCATAACAATTATATGTATTTGATGGCAGATTATGAAATATATGAGCCTTTTCACCTTCAGTTTGTATGTTGGTTTCATTTTTTGACTTGTTTAGTTGCTTAACTGATAAATTCATTGCTGGTCTATGTTTGTGTGCTAGTAATGCTTATCTTTTATGAATGAACTTCAATATCATGCTCTGTTGGATTCTGGTGATTATATGATGTATCTTTGTCTTTCCTTGCTTATGATTTAGTTTTTATTTGGTTCATGAGTGCATTGCCTGTTTTTCACCAAATTTACAACTGAGAAAGCACTTTAGAAACCCTAAAACCTAGTTTACTTTATTGAGTTTTTTGAGATTGTGTTGGCTTGTTTCTTCATAGCCTTGGAAACAATTTCTGGCACAAACAATTGTTATTATTAAGTAGTCGTATTACTGACACATTATTTACAGTCACTTACCTTGAGAGTGTAAATGCTTTATGGGGAGGTCATTAGACCTAAATGTGCCATTTTTGGTTTGATAGGGTTTGAGGAGAGGGTTTCAATCACCTTTCCCTTCTATGTATTGCAACTAAGAAATAGGTTTGTAAACTTGTTATGGTTTAACAAGTTTTATGGTTGAAGAAAAGGCTATGAAGTAGATCCTAGCCTTAACTTTTCATTTTTTTGTGAATGTGTCAATTCCTTCTGGTTCAAATACCCTTGATTTTGATGTTTGAGCATATCAACGAAATTTTGTTTCATCATTGTGCATACTTCAGGTATTTATTACACTACGTAAATATATTATAGACTATAATACAGTACCTCTCTCAGTTTAAATCTCATATTGTTATAATTCCCTTCTATTCTAATTACAGGTGCAAAGAGATTCAGTCCAGCCATGAAGTCACCACATACAGGTTGAGGTTATAGATTTATAGGTAAAAACTTTGCTCATGCTCGTATTCAAGTCTGGAAGTGTCTACTAGATTTTGTATTGCAAAGAAATATTTAACTCTACCTTTTGCTTGCATGTGACTTATCAACCTTTGTGGGCATGTACCTCAGTTTTAAGGGAATATATGTACCATTTATTCTGTTCAAAGAAACCCATGTTGCCAATCATGTCGTGGTTTCACCTCGGGTAAGTACTTATATAGTGATTGGTTAAAGATTAAGAAAATAAATCATTAATTAAAATCCTCATTCAAGAAAAACAATCAATAATTCTATCCTTATTTCCAATTAACATTGTTAATTACACAGGTTTTTGGTTTACCAAAATTTGTGTCCACAAATGAAAATACTCCTAAGATGTTTTTTTTTGTCATCTCTATGTTCTACTATGTTGGAAAAAGCATTCACTAGACATGAAAGTGAAAATGTAATCCATGGAAAAGAGAAACTATTTCTAAGATAGTTTTAAGTTAAGTTGATTATAAAAAAACCATTAAACATATTTTAACAATAAAATACCTGAGATAATAAAAAGAAATTTTAAATTAAAATTGTTCATAAATGATTATTTTTTTATTACAATTACGCACGACCCTACCTAGATAAATAGATATACCACTGCACATTCAAAAATAACTTTCATATCAGTAAAGAAATGCTTTTTCTTAAGCCTTTTTATTATCATCCTTTTTAAATGTCTTCCATTTTAAATATTGTCTTCATTCATGTCCATATTATCTTCAAGTTATCATACACTATAATTTTATTATAAATTTTAAAAATATAATTTAATTAATTTTATAATAAAATTGGCTAGACCATTATGAATCTACATTGTGTAACTATGCTAATCCATTATGATAATGTCAAAACAAACTTATTGCAATCGCCATTTTGAGGATTGTGTTTTTCTTACTAAAATTATCTCACAATTTTACATACAATTTATAAATATATAGAATGCAATGCCACTTGATATTTACTATTAAGTCACTGTAAAAATTATTTTTGAGCTTCCACACAAAAAAATGTGATCTCCATCATCCATATAGAGCAAAGTGACACTCTCATTGACTCAACAATTTCCCGCTTTCAAGCATCAAATGAAGTAATTTTCCTCATTGAATAAAGTAATTTTCCTCACTATCAATTCTTGAGCCGGTAAATGTTGTGGAAATGAGGAGGCACAACCCACCAAATCTAAATGTGGGAATGGTCAGTCTGCTGCCAATGGAGATTGCATGAGCAACTAAACATAGAATAGTTGAGGCGTGAGAATTAAAAGGATTAAATTTCAATATATATATATATATATATATCCCTTGGTGAATATATGAAGGGAGATATGGAGCTCTGTGGCAGGAGCAGAAGTGAAGGTAACGAAGGATGGAGCGGTTTTTTTTCCCTTATGTCTTAAAGCCAAAGAAGGATAGCAGAAGAGCGAAAAGGGTGGCAGAAAACTTACCACAATGTACTCAGTCATTGTGGATTATGAGGAGGGTGGAGAAGATAGCTTGATATTATGCACTCAGGAGGAAGTCATGACCGCATGTGCAAACAAAAATCTGCAGAAGGAAACCATGAGCGAAAAATCCAGGGCAGAAGCAGGAATGCAGAATCATGATGAAGGCAAAATATTAGACAATGAAACCCCAAACAAGGCAATCAAGAGAAATCATGGAATGAGAGCGCACAAGGACAGCCCTGAACTGATCATGGGAACATATATCGATTTTGATCAAATTCTAGAATTTTTAACAAAGGCCCTTGTCGATCCTTTCTGCAGGAAAATAGTATCGAGAAGCGCACTGCAGTAGTGGATAACAAGTAATTGGGAAGCTCTATTGGGTTACGTTCCTCTCTTCTATACATTACCTCACGGGTGGTTCTTATTAAAACTTAGAGACATGGATGATAGCGCTAAACTCTTAAACTAGGAGTGGCGATGGGGTCCGTCGAGCTTAATCTTACAAAAATGGACAATTGATTTCAATGCTCACAAGGAACATCACAACATACAGAAGGTGTGGGTAATTCTTCCAGGTCTACCAGTGATCTTTTGGCAGCAGAAAATTCTCGAAGCCATAGGAAACAAACTAGGAAAATTCATATCGCTAGAAGAAAATTTGGAAAATAATCCGGGTAGGAGATGTGCCAAAATATTGGTGGAACTAGATTTAAGAAATGGCTTATACGAGGAACTTAAAATTTTGATGCACGGTAGCTCATGGTGGCAAAGATTGGATTATTGGAAGATCCCCTTCCATTGCTTCAATTGCAAAGAAGTGGGCCATATACAGAGGGAATGCCCAAAGTTTTCTATCAAGCCACCTCATAGAAAGACATGGGTGTGAAAACAAGACAGTAAGAGTTTACTATCAAACAATACTCAGACTGAGATAAGCCAGGAAGGACAAGAAAAAGCTCCTTGTTTTTATGAAAAAAGGTATGAAGACAAACAAAACAACACGAATTGTAAGAAGGTATGGGTTCCAAAAATAGAAACAGATGAAAAGGATATCACTCCTTCCAAGAACCAAGAGATGCAACTTCAGGATGAAAAGAACCCAGACCTCAATTCTCCGGGAAAAAGGGACAATGCAGAGGATGTTGAATATAAAATAGAGGACATGCAAGGTGGTAGAATGAAGAAGATGGAAGAAACATCAAATCTAGAAAGGGAGAAAAGTCAATTGACCCTGTCCAAAATTTTAGAAGCGGGCCCATCACGACAGGAAAAAGGTAGTCTTCTTAAGCCATAGATGATTCCAATTTTAAAAAATAATATGGAAGATAATATCTCTGTAAATTCTAAACCAAAGAAAGTAATGGTGAATAAAACTTATGATCTTCATTCTCACTTCTCCCACACAGAACCCCTAGTTGAAGAAGTCTCTTCTGGGGGACTAGCCCTAAATCCTCCCCAGAAAATTAAATTGGGTAGAAAAACACTATTGTCCAAAGCTCAGTGACAGGTTGCTTTAGATGTTAAATCAGGAAAACAAACAACTCTCAAAAGGGCTCTTAGAGTATTAGCGCCAAATGAGGGCTCCTGATGATAATTGTCTCTTTCAATTCAAGAGGTGTGGGGGGGCCTCATAAAAAAAGCTCCCTAAAACGATTGGTTAACAACCTAAAACCCACTGTCATCATGATACAAGAGACCATGCTAGAAGTATTGAAAGAAGAAACTGCTCTCAAAGATACCCTAAAAGATTTGGAGGTGGAAACTGCAGATGCAATAGGTCTCTTGGGGGGGCTTTTAATAGCCTGGAGTCCAGCAATTCTCAAAATAGAATACAAGAAACTGGTGTCAGCTATAGAAACAAAAAAATTTGAAAAAGACACTGGGTTAACTTTCACTCTGATAAACATATATAGCCCATTCTATGAAAGAAAGGATTTTGGGATATCATCAAGGAAGAAGAAGTTCTAAACCAGCAAAATGCTATTATTGGAGGTGACCTAAATTTAACATTAACAAATGGAGAAATATGGGGATAAAAAGCAATACAAGACTCTTTTGTAGGCTACTTTCGAGCTTTTTTGAAAGAGAACATATGGTGGATGTGGCTCCCATAAAACTTGAACCAACTTGGAGAAATAAGAGGGGAGGGAGATTAGCCATTTCCAAAAGATTGGATAGGTTTCTAATAAAAGATAGTCTTCTAAATTAAAACTTGATGATAAAATCAACAGTGGAGATAGGAGGATGCTTTGATCATGGACCAATCTCTTTAATAATTTCAGCTCCTGAGAAGAAGCCACCAGATCCATTCAAATTTAACCCCCAGTGTCTGGAAGATGAGATGTAAAGAGAGAAAATCACAAATTCTTGGAAACATGTACAAAGAAACCCTAATAGTAGCAATATGCATCAATTTGCTGACAACTTAGCAATGGAAAAAAATATTTTAAAAAAATGGAACAAACTTCAAAAGGACAAAATGCAAAAAGAATTGAAGGAAACTAAAGAAAAAATCAAAGCAATGTATCATTGAATTAAGGAAGGGGTCTTTAGTGAGGAAGAAAACAAGATAATGAAGGAATTGGAAAAAAGGAAAGAAATATTGCTGGACATTGAGGAAAAAGAGCTTAGGTTGAAAAGAAGAGAAATATGGCTCGAAGATGGAGATAAAAGCTCCAATTTTTTCCACAATTATGCAACACATAGAAGAAATATAAATACCATATGTGAAATAAAAAACCTTGAAGGCAGGATTGTCAGAACTTTTGAGGAAAAGGAAGATGTAGGAGTGGCATATTTTAAAAAAAACTTTAAAAAACCTGAAGGATGCCCTATATAGAAGATACTATAAGTTCTAGGGTTGTTCCCAAGAATGATAACAGATGAAATGAATGAGGATTTAATTAAAGAGATCATTGAAGGAGAAATTAAGTACACTTTGCACTCTTTCCAAAAAGGCAAAATCCCTGGACCGGATGGATTCATAGTAGAGTTCTACATAGGGTTTTATGATCTGATAAAAAAGGACATCCTTGAGGTAGTCAGAGAATCTTAGGGGAAAGCTCTGGGAAGCACAAATTCTACCTTATTGACCCTGATACCTAAAAAACAAAAACCACAAACTTTTGATGAATTTAGACCTATCTCATGCTGCAATATGATATACAAAATCATAGGAAATAATCTTGCCTTAAGGCTGAAACCAGTACTAAGTGACATCATTTCAGAAGAGAAATATGGGTTCCTAAACAATAGACAGATACATGATGATGTGTCTCTATCTCAAGAGACAATTCATACAATTAAAAAAGATAAACAAAAATCCTTTGCACTAAAACTAGATCTCTCAAAGGCCTATGACAGAGTAAGTTGGTTTTTTATAAGACTAATGATCATAAAAATTGGGTCAGCCCTAGAGGTGGTAGAATGGGTGATGGGATGTTTACAGTCCGCCTCCTTTGCAGACATGATCAAGGGGTCTGCATCAAAATTCTTCAGGCCATCAAGAGGGCTAAAACAAGGATGTCCTCTATCTCCATTTCTCTTCCTATTGTGGGCTGAGGAACTAAGCAAGATCATTAAAAACCCAAGTCAAAGGGAGTAATAAAAGGCATAAAAGTCTCTCCAATAGAGGAGGTAACACACACTCTATTTGTAGATGATGTGTTAATGTTTGGAGAAGGCTTTTCTAAAAACCTTGAGGCTTCCATGGATATAATAAACAAATATAGTAGAGCAATAAGGATGCTGGTTAATATGGAGAAGTCCAACCTCATTCATAATGAATTCCCTGAAGAAATTTTACAAAGACTCAAAGGAATTAATCTAATACAAAACCTCCTCTGTTGAAGAAGGGTTCAAATACTTAGGTTTTACTTTAAAGACTAAATGTTATTGCTTTAAGGACTGGGTATGGATTTATCAAAAAATAGAGAAAAGAATAAATATATGGGAAAACTGGTTTTTATCTAGAGGAAGACTAATTTTGCTAAAATCAATACTTCAAAGTATACCTGTATACTAGGCCTCAATAGCTTACATCCCTAAAGGAATTCTAACAAAAATAAGAAAGTTGTGTTTTTCGTTTTTGTGGATAGCTAGTAAGCAATCTGAAGGAATAGCTATGGTAAAATGGAAGACATTATCAAAGCCTAAAAAACTTAAGGGGTGGGGCATTAAAAAATTAGAACTATTATCAAAAGCCTTAGCTGCAAAATAATTATGGAGACTAATTCAAAATCTAGAAAATCTATGGAGCAAGGTCATTGTGACTAAATACTGTCCTGACAACAACATATTGGAATGGATTCGAACTCCATACAAAACCTTTAAGAACGGCTCTATAGGGTGGAAGGAAATGCTAATGGCTTTCCCATTAATCGGACAATGGATAGGATGGAAGATCGGAGATGGGAAGAAAGTCATAATTGGGGAAGATCCCTGGATGGGGGTGGGGGAAAAATACAAATTACCAGTGCACCTTCTCCAATCCCTAAAAACGCAAAGAATATACACCTTAAACGATGCCTATAAAGATGCATATAGCAAAGGAAGAGGCCATTGGAAAAACACACATGATTTGGGACTGACAGGAGAAAACGTTGAGGATTGGAACAAATATATAAACCTGTTAGTATCAAACCATAATCACCTAAGAAGTGATCAATATAAATGGTTGTGCACAAAAAATCCTAACTCAGGTCATTACACAGCAAAGTTGGGATATCAAGTAGCCTTCGAAGAACAAGCAGTAGCAGGGGACAAACAGTGGTGGTGGAAAAAGTTGGGGAAGATTCAATGCCCACTAAAAACCATAATCACGAAGTGGCTAGCTCTGTCCAACAAAATTTTAACACGGGAAATGCTCCAAAAATGGGGCTTTGAAGGACTAGGAATTTTCCCATTATGCAAATGCAGTGATGAAATGAGCGCTCATCTGTTCGCTTCCTATTGTTATGCAGGAAGCATTTGGAATGGGATATTAAGAAAACTGGAAGTAGACAAAGCTCATGAAGCAATGGTACCATTGGAAGAAAAAACCAAAGCTTGGTGGAAAGATGAAAGGGTATGACCTTTCGAGGCTTTCCCAATTCTGTTTGTCTATAGTATATGGGAAGCCAGGAATAAGACCATTTTCAACAATACATGGATTCCTCCTGACATTGTTATTTCTTTGATACTGAGCAAAATACAGGAACATAAGAGGGGCATAGCAAAAGACCAAAATTAGAATAATCAAAATGTCATAGATAAACAAAGAGATGCCGTGGGCCTTCTTCGATGGAGCTAGTCAAGGGGAGCCTCCTTTAGGAGGAGCTGGAGTTGTAATTTTTTTCCCTTCAACCAAAAAGATGAAGATAAAATTTGCTACAGGGAAAGCCTCAAATAACAAGGCTGAGTTATCAGCTCTATGGGAAACATTAAAGGTGGAAAAAATCACTCATATACAGGAAATTCATATCTATGGAGATTCTAAAGTAGTGATTGAATGGGAAAATGAAAAGAACACTATAAGAGCCCCGCATTTACAGCATTTTCTAGCATAAATTTAGACATTAAAAATCAGCTTTAGATGGATCTTCTTTGGCCATGTCTATCGAGAATTGAATGTGGAAGCGGACGCTCTTTCAAAACATGCACTAGCCTATCATCTTGGACTAATGGAGACAGAGGAAGTGTCAGACAACATTTCAACAATGCACTATGAAACTTTATAGAGAGGACATAGTATGTATGCAGTATCAAGCAGGACAAAATGACAATCATAAAGGATGCTACTGAATTTTGAACAATACAAATAGGGATTGTGTTTTGNATATATATATATATATATATATATCCCTATATTATGGTTTTAGAATTCTTTTATTTTTTATATATTATTTTAAGTCTCAAAATAGTCTTCTATTAATCTATCAAGGTTGGACTTTGGATTATATTGAAAAATTAAAAATTAAAAAAAATGGATCACACACTACAAGGTGCTATTATCGAAAGGGATACAATACAAAGAAATATATTAGAAAACTATATATATACGAATATGTTGGATGGGGTGTCTAACAATTTCTATGAAAATGGTTGGGGTTTCTGCATTATGAGGGTTTATGTGATTTTACAAACCCCTCGGGGCTGTAGGTGCAGCCCCTAAAAACCACCCTCCCATAGTTAGGGCTAACCACCTCTTTTCCCCTGTTCTGTGTTTCGACACATGGATTACGGTGATGCTGATATCATGGACTAGTCAGCGAACCCATGGCAGGAGGTATTAGTCTTCACCAAACTACCTATTCACAATGACTACAACACAATCGCTTTCCATTATCATCCTGAAGATCTGTTAGTTGAAACCACGCCCATTGTTGTAGTGTCAATGGAAATCGGGGGGAACAATAAACTGTTGGATCTACCATCGAGTTCACTTGCAAATTCTTAACAATCAGAGTTAGTCACTAGGTCGCTCAACCCGATGCTAGGTTAAATCCTTTTTTCCCTTTTCTATTCAAGTTACGAATCAAATCTAGGGTTTAGGATTTCATCGGACGCAACAATTATTCACACTATAGTGGCTGAATATCTGGGACTGAACCCACAAACACCACTAGAGAATACTTTGTTTAATTATATTGAACTTCTGGAAACGGGATGGCTTGGATCTCTTCTTGAACCTCTAGATCCACCACCCCCTCTGACCCTAGACAGAGGAGAAAGTCATAGTCCAGAAGGGTTCACCACTTCCTTCCTACAACCTATTTATTTCCAAGGATATCCAATTGATTCTTGTTTCGAAAAAAATAGTAGGGAAGACAGGGAGGGCTCGCAAGGGGATAAAGACGGACTGGTTCAAAACCCTAACAAGAAAACAAAAAATAAGTGCCTGACTTGAACCAACAGGCCCTTAAATCTCATCTGTGGAGTCAATGTCTCTATAGGAGAAGTTGGGAACATGGAAGAAACAGATCTGGCTGGAAATATAAGAGGACAAAACCCTAGCACTAGATATTTACAAGCTAGGGTTCAAAAAAACTAGTTGAAATTCATACAGTATGAACTGGAAACAGGCGCCCTCTCAAAGGGATGGCTCAACTTCAAATTCAATTTCTTAGAGGATGTTGAAAAAACTCTAGGAAAACATTGGAGTTATGTGCCCATTCTTATAATGCTCAAAAGATGGACACCGTTATTTGATGCAGAATGTGATAAATTGGACACTCTTCCCATATCGGTGTTCCTATCGAGGCTTCCTTGGGAATTTTGGAACTTGGATTCACTTCGAGACCTTGGGAACACGCTAGGTGTTTTTATGGAAGTAGGCCTTTCCTTCCAGCTAACTAGAAGAAAAAAGATTTCCTGCATTCTAGTCTCCCTCAATATTAGAACAGATCTCAAGAAGCATATCAACATCATTTGGGGAAATTTTACCAAAAGGTAGATTTTAGACCATGAAGGGATACCTTTCAAGTGCCATATTTTCCATGCAATGGGACACCTTGACAAAAATTTCCAGTTGGACTTCACAAATGTTCCTTCAAGGAATATGTGGAATCCAAGGGATGAAGAGGCAAAAGACAGTGACAGGAACCTCCAAGGGCAGACAGGGGAGAGCTACAAAAAATAGGAGGAAGAACCTCCACAACCTATTCTCTCTCCAGAACAACTTGTGACAGCTCTAGGAATAATGATGGATCAACCACCTCAGTCAAACTTGGTTCATCCTACGGGTAATTCTTCATACTTTTCACTAACTAATCAGATGCTAGATTTAAATTTGCATGGTTCTAAATATTTGGAAGGTTTGGAACCCCCTCACTTTTGTTCCCCCCCATGACCCCCCAGTATTCCTCCCACTCCTACTCATATTGTTGCACCTCCACTCATAACACCTCCCTCCCCTCTTCAAACCTCTTCTATGGGATCCTCCTCCACTTCCACAATCAATTTTCACCTCAGGTCAAAAGACATTCCTACTTTACCCAACCTAGCTCTTTATCTTACAGGGTTAGGATAAAATCCTTGTTTACCTCCAAAAGGAAAAGGTTGAGGTAGACCCTCACACTTTTCCTTTGCACAACAGAAAACACTAAGAGATCAAGCAAAAGGTAGACAAAAAACAATCTTTGGGGCACTTAGAGCAGTGCAAGCCCTAGAAGGGGTTCCCAAAACAAAATTCTCTCACTAAATTGCAGGGGTTTGGCAAGTACCCGAAAGAAACTTTCCATAAAAAGGATGATCCAGGTTCATAAACCGGAATTCATCCTCCTTCAAAAGACCCTGGGGATAGAATATGAGGTCACAAACTTAATTTTGTCTACTCAATATAGTTTTCCTTTCTAGCCCAGAGTGCAAAAGGTCACTCTGGTGGACTAGAAATTGGATGGAATCTATCATCTCTTAAATGTTTGAACTCTTGGGGAGCTCTCTTTGGTATGGGGATTTATGTGCACTAGGCTGAAGCAAATCTTTCCTTAAAAATTATAAATTTTTATGGCCCTTACAACAATAGAGTTGGATTTTGGGACAACCTGCGTACTTCTCCTCTGTTAAAAAGTGAAAATGTCATTATGGGAGGGGACTTTAATTTCACTCTAGGAAACCAAGAAATATGGGGTCCAAAGGTGAGGGTGGACCCTATGGAAAAATCATTTTCCCTTTTTTCTACAGACTGCTCAGTTAGTGTACTTCGACCCCATCAAGATGAAACCTACTTGGAACAATCGAAGAATGGGGGAAAACAGAATTGCAAAAAGATTGGATAGATTTCTACTGGCAAAAAGTTTACTTGGAAAGGACCTATTTTTCAGAAAATGGGTTGATTCTAGAGGTGACTCTAATCATCTACCCATTTGTCTTCAAATTTTAAGAAGCCCGAGAAATCCATCTAGCCCTTTCAAGTTTTGTGCAGCATGGATAAAGAATGAAGAAGTAATCTGATTGATTCAAACAAATTGGATTCCCTTCTTGGCTGAGGGGGAAATCATGTTGCTACCCATTTGGTCAAAATCTCTCTTGTATCAAACCTCTCCTTAAAAACTAGGCTAAAATTAAAAAAGAAACAAATGATCAGGTTCTTCTTCAGATTGAGGCATATTTAGAAAAACTTCAAAACTTAGAAGGAGGTGGTTTCCTCTCATAAGAAGATGAAGAAAATATGGTCACCCTTGAATCTAATAGAAATAAGATATTTAAAGAAAGAGAGGAATATTGGTGGTTAAAGAGAAAATCCATTTGGCTATCCAATGGAGATGATAGCACAAAATACTTTCAATTCTTTGCAAAAGGAAGGAAAATGCAAAATACCACCTGGGAACTGAATAACTCAAACAATGAGCAGTGTTCCTCTTTCAAAGATCTGGATGGGATTGGTATATCATATTTTGAATCTATATTCAAAGCTGAGAATTAGACCATGATTGCAGAGGTCATTCAAATATCACATTTTTTCCCGGGCCGAATTACAGAAGAAGACAGCCTAGAATTAATGGAGGTGATATCGAAGGAAGAGTTGAAGAAAACTCTGCACATTTTTCAAAAGGATAAAATACCTAGCCCGGATGGTTGGACCATTGAATTTTTCCTAACCCTCTATGATACAACTGGTCTTGACCTCCTCCACTTAGTTGAATAATCTCAAGTAAATGGACATATGCACCCTCCCCTCAAGTCGACTTCCATAGCCCTTATTCCAAAAATAGAAAATACAGACTCTCTATATGACTTCAGGCCCATCTCCTTGTGCAATATCACCTACAAAGTGATTGCAAAAATCATAGCTCACAAATTCAAGAAGGTCTTCTCGAATGTTATCTCTCTAGAATAGTTCATCTTTCTCAAGAACAAACATATCCATGAAGCTATAAGTGTATCTCAAGAATGGATGCACGGTCTAAAACTCAAGAAGATAAAATGAGCAATTCTAAAGATCGACCTCTCAAAGGATTTTGATAGGGTAAATTGGCTTTACCTGAGACTCCTTCTTACTCATGTAGGTTTTAATTACTATTTTATCAAGTGTATTTTCTCCTGCATCACCACTTCCTCCTTTGTTTTCCTCATCAACGGATTAGCATCTCCTTTCTTTCTATCATAAAGAGGTCTCCCCAATGGTTTCCTTCTTTCCCCTTTGTAATTTTTATTAGTGGTTGAAGGAATTAATAGAGCCATCTCATATGCAAAAAGAAGAGGTTTGTTCGAAGTAATCAAAATAGCCAATCACCAAAGTATAACTCATCTTATTTTCATGGATGATATTCTTATCTTATGCAATGGCTCGATCAGGGAAGCATAAAAAGTATCAAAAATCCTACATATTTTCTACAAAGGCACAGGAATGAAACCGAATGAGCAAAAATATACTCGTTCTCCTACAAATATGAAAGAAGAGGAATTGCAATGATTTTCGGACTTATTTCCTTTCACTGTCACTTCCACGGAGAATGGATTAAAATATTTGGGATTCAAGTTAAAACCAAATTGCTACAAAAAGGAGGACTAGCTTTATCTACTGACCAAACTGAAATGTAGGGTCACCTCCTGGTGCAACAGATGGCTCTCCCGCGCTGGAAGACTAGTTCTAGTTAAAGCAATACTTGAAGCCATTCCTGTTTATTGGATGGGTCTCACCTCAATCCCTAAATCTATTCTGGAAAAGACTCAAAAAATCTGCTCAAGTTTTCTTTGGTCTAGGAAAAAAGACCATAATGTGATCCCTTGGGTGAAATGGGATCAAATTGCAAAACCCAAATCTCTTGGTGGATGGGGTCTAAAAAACAAACATGATTTTGCAAAATCTCTAGCAGCAAAAGTAGGTTGGAATCTTATATCCACAAACATCCTTTGGACTGAGGTTGTTTATAACAAATACATTGCCCCTGTCTCTATTTGGGATTGGATCATAAATGTCGCCTTCATTGCTCCTCCCCTGAGGACAATTATCTGGAAGGAAATTTGTAAGGCCTTTCCACATATTCAAAGTGAGTTTTCCAGGAAGGTTAGAAATGGTCCTAAGATGCATCTAGGGGAGGATCTATGTTTCGGAAACTAACTTCAACACATTTTTCCACAACATATCACCTTTCACTTAAATAAAAAAAAATTATTTCCATGTCAATCATATTGTTGTTCCAGGTTCTACTAACATTTGGTTTCAAGGGTGGAATGGGACTAGAGAATTGGAGATCTCATCTCTTTGGCATACAGGTTGGAACAAATTCATCAATGCTCTTAGAACTACTCACATCAAGCTCACAGACACACAGGACAATATCATTTGGGAATTTGCAGCGCATGGCATCTACACCCCCAAGACTGGTTATCAACACCTAAGCTCCTTGGCTCTCCAAGTAAACCCTATTTGGTGGATGAAAGGAATTTGGAAGATATCTTGTCCACTAAAATCAAATTCTTTTATGTGGTGTTCCCTTGCAAATAACATCTTGACTTGGGGCAGAATGAAAAATGTTTCTTGGAGGGCCCAAGCTGGTTCTCTCTTTGCAAAAACAAAGATGAAAACACTACACATTTGTTCCTCGCATGTCCTTTCTCAACTTATATCTGGATTCACACACAATATCTTCTTAATACAATACTGGATTGGAAATTCCAAACCCTATAGGATTCCTGGAAAACATGGTCTTCTTCAAAAATTATTTCCCATCCAAATGCCCTACTGCTCTTACTTATCTGAGGAATCTGGCTTGCTAGAAATGTTGCTATCTTCCAGGACAAATCCTCCTTGCCAAAGGCCATCACAAAATAGGGTTTATACATTCTGTATTTCTTTCCGCAAACCAAAGACTCCCCACCAGTCCGCATTGTCACAGAATAATCGATAGATTTTTCTATTCCATGGGCCTTCTTTGATAGAGCCTCAAAAGACCTCATTTGTGGGGGGAGGAGCTACCCTTCATATAACACAGAGTCACCATTAGAAAATCCATATGGGGTTAGGAAAAGGAACAAATAATTTTTCTAAACTCCTCACTCTCAAACTCCTTCTCTATTTTGCTTTGGAAAAAAATTGTACAATTCTGCAATTTTTTGACGACTCAATGGTGGTAATCAACTGGGTGAATAGAATCCAAAAATGCAGAAATATCACTCTTTCTCCAATCTTTGAACAAATATATGGGCTTATGGAAAATTTTTATACCATCACTTGTCAACATGTGTACAGGGAAAAGAACTTAGAAGCTGACAACCTCTCAAAAAAGGGACTGCTAATGGAACAGGGGATCTAGAAGATTCTGGAGAAAAATGAGGAAGACACCTAATCATAGGGATTTTATAGAAACACAGAAGGCATAACCTGTATTCCATTTTTAATAAAGGACACAGATCTATATCACGGCCATCTATCGATCAACATCTTCATAGTACTTGTCTATTTTTTTCGTGATCCATCTCACTGGCATAGAACATGCATTGATATGCAAAAAAAAAACATTTAAAAGTATTTCAAGCAATTGAATGTTCGTACCTTTGTTGCTTCACTGCTGATAAAAAAAAAACATTTTTTCGAGCTTCTTTATAGCAAATGTATGCATACATACATTTCTGCAAATGTAAATCCTTTGTGGTTAATAAATAATTTGTCTTTTTTTCTCCAAAAAAAAATATATATATATATATATATATAATCATAATTTAAAATATGAACCAAAAATAAGTCAAATTATATGTGAATATTGAAAACTGAAAACATCATATTAAAAAAATAGAAATAAAAAGTCTCTATCGATTTCTATTCGGTGACTCTCATGTCAATTTTAGGCTATTGTATTTTCTAAATTTGACAATTTTATTAGCTATAGATAGAGATTTAGTGAATTTTTATTTTAAAAAAATTGTAGGCCCTCCGACTTAATATATATATATATATATATATATATATCTATTTTATGAAGAAATCAAAGGGTCAATCCATTGTCCTTTGTGTAATATTTTAAGGGTTTAATCTCAAATATAATTAGCTAAACCCTAGGCTCGGTAGATGATTAGCTAAACCCTAGAATTAGTAGATTAAGCTCATAAAAATTAACTCGATGGTGTTGTTTGGATATCTTGCATGAGACTTTTTAATCTATATTTATACACATTTACTAATTATACAAAATTGACTCTAATTTCTTCTTGGTGGAGGTTGGCCTATTCAAGCCAGTTGATTTAGACTTCTGTAGCTTAATTCCAAAAGGAGCAGTGGCATTTTCTATACATTTTACTTCAACATGTGGTGTCATGATACACTTCAGTGAGTTTAGGGTTTTTGTTTATGACTTCAACCTATGGTGTAGTGATACTTTTCATGACTTATGTGTTTGTGTATGTTTGTTCTGAATTTAAGTTTTAATCATGACGATTTGTTATATTTATTTTTTATTTTAGAAAAGAACTTCCATGGATTGCAAAACAAAACAATTATCAGAATGGACAAGATAGAGGCACCGGTCTTTTGGGTGTTAATCGTGGTCCATTGTTTTAGTCATCATAGTGTCGATGTGCACGAATTGCAATCTAAGATGATGATCAGCAGACATGACTTCCCTCCAAACTTTATTTTTGGCACATGCATCTCTGCTTACTAGGTCCCTATATCCTTCACTCATTTGTGGTTTCTACTTTTCTGCATAAATTTTAATATGATACATGTTTCTGCATAATACGTGAAGGTTGAAGGCTCTACAACAATGGATGGATGAAAGCCCAACATTTGGGATACTTACACCCACGTAGGTCATCCTTCCTCCTGCTCAAAAACTCTTTTCACAATTCAAATTTTTAATATGAAAATCAAACATTGAATAATTTACAAGTAATATGCCGGATGGAAGCACGAGAGATGTTGTAGCTGATCAATATCACCATTATAAAGTAACTTATGTAACTTTTCTCTTTGGTGTGGATCAACAATCAACTTGACAGTGGGAGTCTTTATTACTTATAATCATAATTGTCACCTATTTCTTATTTCCTTCCAGGAGGATGTTTCTATACTAATGAATGGAATGGGGTTAGACACATATAGATTTTCCATATCCTGGTCAAGGGTTTAACCTGGTAACAAACACATAAATATTTCTTCATGTACAATAAAAAAAGTTAGGAGTAGACTATTAATAGATTTCCTTTTAAATTACTGGATGCATTCTTGCATATGGAAGTGTTGTCATCAATCCCAAGGGGCTTGAATATTACAATAATATTATCAATGAGCTTATCGGCCACAATAATATACCTGACCTTCATGGCCTCTAAGAATATCATTTAATATCATTGTAATGCAATTGAAGCTTAGATACCATGTTGAATTTTTAGCATTAGCATAAACTTTTAAATTTCGCAGACAAACATAAACAAATCAGCTGTGTAGTTAAAACACATTCATCACATCATCACACATGGACACAATATTTTTCACTGGGAAAATCTTCAAAGGAAAAAAACCTCAAAAGCATTAATAGCTCATCTCGTAAATGAGATGACTCAGAAAACTCTTCAAAAAGTTCCTCAAATTCTAGATCTGGAATTTACCCACAGTAATTGTAAAATTTATCAGTAAAAATAAGACTGATAATTTTACCCACAAATTCCAGAATTACAAAAATTACCAATTTAGGGATTTTTCAGAAAATTGAGATTTTCTCTCTCCTGCCCAAAAATCATAGGCTGTCAGTAAAATCTCAGACTGTTAGCTACCTACAAAAATGTCTATTTCCCAAAAAATATCAAAATGCCCAAGCTGTACCCAAGCTACCCATTCTTCCCGATCTGTCCTTCACTGCTGCTCGTGATCTTTTACTTGTCCAGAAACCCTTCCATGCTTCCTGTGGCCCTTCTGCCTACCCAGCTGCCCTCCTGCTAGTGCCCGACTACCCCTGTACAGGCTTGGTGCTGCTAGGAAGCATGCTCGAGTCCTCACGGGGTTTCTCGTGGGTTTCCCTAAGGGAGCCTTCTTTTCATAGAGGTTTACCAATGTATCATAGCATTCTTTAGAAGTCTTCAAGGATGTGATGTTAGGCATCAATTCTTCTTTGATAGAATCATAAATAACTCTTCTATCCTTACCTTTCTTCCTCTTGTAGGAAATCCTACTAGCATTTGTAGTTGGATCTTCTGTGACATTAAGAACAATGTCATCTAAGTAATTCTCAACAAGAATGGTTGTCAACCTGAATTTCTAGGAATTGAAGTTTGTTGAACGAGAGAGCTTCTCTTCTACTTTGAAACCAATAGTAGCCATCTCAGTCACTTACAAAAAATGTTAGATCTGCTAATCTTATTCCAATATCTAGTGAAAAACAACAGCAGTGTCCCTTTACTCTGTTTTCACATGCTAATCTCTGATACCATGTTGAATTTTTAGCATTAGCATAAACTTTTAAAATTTGCAAATAAACATAAAGAAATCAGCTGTGTAGTAAAAACAAATTCATCACATTAGCACACATGGACACAATATTTTTCACTAGGGAAGCCTTCAAAGGACAAAAACCCCAAAATAATTAATGGCTCATCTTTTAAATGAGATGACTAAGAAAATTCTTCAAATAGTTCCTCAAATTTCAGATCTGGAATTTACCCACAGTAATTGTAAAATTTATCAATAAAAATCAGATAGATAATTTTACCCACAAATTCCATAATTACAAAAATTACCAATTTAGGGATTTTTGAAAACTGATATTTTCTCTATCTTGCACAGAAATCACAGGCTGTCAGTAAAAATATCTTATTGTTAATTGCCCGAAAAAATACCTGCTGCCCAAAAAATATCAGACTTCCCAAGTTGTACCTGAGCTGCCCATTCTTCCTGATCTATCATTCACTTTTTCCTGTGATCTTTTACCTGCCCGAAAACCCTTCCATGCTACCTATGGCCCTTCTTCCTACCTGGGTGCTCTCCTGCTAGTGCTCAACTACCCCTATGCAGGCTTGGTGCTGCTAGGCATCCTACCCGAGTCCTCATGGTGTGGCCCGTGGGTTTCCCTGAGGGTTGTGCAACCACCAACTGCTATAGCACCCTCACGAGTAAGCCTTAACGGCTTCTCGGAGGTGTTGTGTGCTCACGGCTACCTTAAGGGTCATATCTAGGGCTACCTGAGGGTGCCCAATGAGCCTCAACCCTCACAGGTTAGGGATTCCCGTAAAAAATAGTTAAACAAAGCCCGTGAGAGAGAAGAAAGAGCTGCCCGGATTTTGTTTCAGCTGCCCAAAAAAATAAGAGAGTTGTCCAAAACAAAAATGTTGATAAAAAACCCTAGCTGAGGGTTTTCTCAAGATGCCCTAGCTGAGGCAAGAAATCTTCTTCAAAAATATAGAAGCTCCATCTGTGAGAGAAAAACTTGTGTGTATAATGAAAAGACTTGATCTTCTTTTATAGCCTTTGTTCACCTGTAAGTGGACAAGATTAGGAAAGATAAAAATGATAATATTTTTAATCTTTTCCTAAAAGTACCAAAAAGGGTACTTTTATTTTTCCTTTGACTTTTACCAAAAGTCCTTATTTAATTTGTTTCCACCTGTGGTACAAAAGTATTTATTTAAATTGACTTTTGACTTTGACCTTTTTCCAAGTGCCCCTGTGGTCATTACCTGTGGTACCTTTTTTATTTCAAAAGTACATCATCATAAACCAAGAGAGTTATTAATGTTTTTACCTCACACACTGTGTGACACCTAGATCTGGTACTAGGGTAACTTAACCAAGGGTAGCTAATCCTTGGAGAAGCACACCAAGCCCATATATCAAGGGTCAAAATGCCACACACATGCCTAGACCCAGTCTAGGGATTACAATGTCTTCATTCTCCAAGAGAATGGCTACTCAGATGATCCAAGAGGATATTGGTGGCCACCCACCTATTCCACTTGGACCCCCACCATTTTTTCTTTCATTTTTCCAGTTTCCCTAATTGTAGCACAATTTACTATTTTTGGCAGTTTTCGGGTCCTAAACTTTTGGAGTCGTTTTGAGGCCCTAAACGACGTTTTTTCGGCATCGAATGGTCGAAAAAATATGAATCTATTTCATACTTGTTATTTTCCATTTATGGATGTAGTCCTTGAAGAGATATTTCTAACGATGTATCATGTGTGTCAAACGGAGGTAGTATGCCAAAGTTACAACCCTGAGAAATTTATGTACCAAGTTACCCAATGGGGCCCACATTCTGGCGTTTCACCTCCTAGGGTTAGGTTTTTGGATGTGTAGAGTTTCCATTGTTTCTCAATAATATATAGGCCTTTGAGCCTCATTGTAACACAGAGTTCAGAGGCATGTCACCACCACATCTCATCTCAGAGATAAGCTACCGGCACTCTAGCTAGTTTATTTCCATTATGTATGTAAACAAGTTTCAGTTCTTTTATTAATGAAATGAAGTGTTATTTCCACTGCATATTTGTTTCTATGGTTATTTGTGTATTCTGTTGCGTTCCTACATAAATCTGTATCAGTGGTATCAGAGCAATGTGCTCTTTCTCGATCCTTCTTTGCATGTCCCCAACGAGGGCGGGGTATAAAGAGTTAGGGCTCAATCTGGTTGAACCTTTGCAAGACCAGCCTTGCAAATCCCAACAGCCTCCCATGGGGGACAAAAAGAAATATGAGGGCACAGAAGATCCTATCAAAATGTTGCTCAAGGAGGCCCTTGAAAAACAAAGGAACGCAATGATGGATAACTTCGCCCAAATCCTTCAACGACTTCCCACTGGCGGTGCATCTACATCTTGCAGCCACTCTGGAGCCACAACCCCTTTTAAGGTACAAGTAAACTTTGACATTCCCATATTTGATGGCCGAATAGATGCAAATGTCATAGATAGATGGTTGAATCTATTAGAAGGATATTTGTCGGTTCAGGACTTTTCTGACCGGGAAAAGATTACTTTTTCGCTACTCAAAGCTGCCCCCCATGTCAAGGACTAGTGGGAAACCTACTGTGAGAGAAAGGAAGAGGAGGAACCCTATCTGTTCTCAACCGTACCCACTTGGTATTCATTATGAGATGCCATAAAGGGACAATATTATCCCATGGGGAGCTATGAGGACAAGTACATACAATGGAATACACTACAGCAACAGAGAGATCAAGATGTGCATGAGATGACGAATCTGTTCCATACCCCGTGCACCAAGTTGGGTATCAAAGATTCAGAGAAACATTTGGTGCTGAAGTACCGCAGTTTTCTGCAAAGATACATTTAGGAGGAAATGGATTTCCTTGACATCTCCTCGCTTGGTACGGCATACCGGTATGCTGCCAAAATTGAGCAAAAATTCAAACAAAAAAAGTGACACTTTGGATCTACAAATCAGAAGCAAGCGAAAGGTGCCCCCAAACCACAAAACCAAGGACACAACCAAGGCATGGAGACTCAAGACAACTTGCCAAAGTAGTAAGCAAATAACAACACTGTGAAGCTGAAGAAGGAAGCAGGAAAGTGGTACGAGTTCCATAAGAGCCCCACTCCCAACACCAGTGAGTGTCAGGCCAAGTAGTCACTAGTGACCTAGATAAAGGCTTCCGAATTAGATGCATACTCTAACACTGAATTAGAACCTAAGAAGGGGAATGATAGAGAGAAGAAGATTATCAATGCAGATCCCAATGCCACAATTGCCACCACGAAGATCCAAAAGGAAGAACCAAAAGCTTCAGAGGAGGAGGAGCGTCTTTTCCACTCCCAAATGTGGGTAAAGGGTTCCCCGCTACAGTTCATTGTCAACAATGGGAGCCAAAAGAGACTCATTTTATTAGAGTTCATGAAGTGGTTGGGCTTGCCGACCACAACACACTCACAGCCGTACACCATCAGGTGGCTTCACCAAGGATAGGATCTCCGCGTTAGCCAGCAGTGTTGCCTTCCCTACAGCATCAAGCCCTTCATTGATGAGGTATTATGTGATATTTATCCTCTTGATGTTTGTGACGTATTATTGGGTCAACCATACTTATGGAAGTGACATGCTGTGTATGAGTCTCAGCCTCACACTGTTATTATTACCTTGGGAAATAAGTTGTACAGGATACCATAGGTACTACCTCCTACCGCTATCTTGTTGATGTATATGTAACTTCGGAATGTATTCTTCTATGTATCTTATGTATTGTAACTCGATGTTTATTCCAGGATGTTTCTATTATGCATTTGAGTCATGTTGTCTTACCCTAA
>LPNX010606859.1:73373-162826 GCA_001517045.1 Pseudotsuga menziesii | reverse complement strand
GAAGATATAGAATGCAGAAACCATGCAGTCATAAGAGTCTCTCAAATCAAGAACAACTTGAAGCGGTGAAGAATGCAGAAGTGGTGATGGCCACCTTGAATGGCCTCCCACGATTGTGGAATTCATTCATTCAAGGAATGTGTTCTAGAAGGAAGTGATTACTTTCAATAGACTCTAAGAAGAAGAAGAAGCTCAATTCATAAGAAGAGAAGGGAAGATGGAAGAAACTGAAGATCAAGCTCTCATCATCCAAAGAAGATCCCTCAAGTGATGAGGAATATGAAGAACTCAACTCTTGAAGAACTTATTATCCTCCTTATCATTTGGATAAGAAACGATGCAGAAGACGATGAAGCTGAAGACTCAAGAAGAAGTCTACCCATGAAACAAATAAAGATAAGTATTCAATTGTCATTTCATGATATTATTTTGTTATGCATTTGTTTATATTCAGTTATTGTATTATGCATGATAGGATGTTTGCATTAATGACAGTATACTACTAATATGCATGTGATGGGTAAGTAGCTCATGGTGCTATACAAATTCTCCATTGCTACTTATCTAGAATGAAACCTCTTTGCTGACATATTGGATTAGTGCACAATCTCAATGTTGTCCTGGTAGAGATGGAAGGCATCTAGAAAGTTTCAATGAGATATGGATGAATGTTGTATTGGCTAAAGTAGTTGCATGATCATATATTTATGCATAAGTGTTTACCAGTATAAATATTCCTTATGAAATGTTTCTAACCATACAATTGCATTTGACTTGTAGGAAAGATCGCATACATAATCGCCTACAAGCAAAGAAGAATGAAGACTTGTTCCAAAGAACAAGTGATGACAGTTCAAAGATAAAGAATAATATGACGAATGCAGTGACATCATTGATGCAGAACCTTCCAGCCACCAAGAAGAAAGGGAAGATCAATTCAAGAAGAATGATGTCTGGGCGTAGTATCGAGAACTGAAGAAAAGTTCATAGTTCCATCATGCAGTAGATGGAAACATCGTGGGATACAAAGCAAGATTCGTAGCATGAGGCTTCTCAAAAAGAGAAGGCATAGTCTACGAAGAAATATTTACAGCTAATAGAAGTGAAGTCACATGACATGCATAATCATGTGTGCAAATGAAAGAAGGCCTTGTACGAGTTCAGAAAACATCATGGGATAACACATACATGATGAGCTTGAAGAATATCTTAACCTTTGCTACAAGGTTGATAGAGGATGAAAAGCTCACAGATGGGTGCAAGATGAACCTTTGAAGAAGTTCAAGATAGAGGATCTTAGTATCCAGTGATCCTAGATGGATACTACTTGTCACTCCAGTACAGAATGTTTTAGTGCATAGAGTACGGAAGACAGAGGGAGTATGATGCTCCGCTTCAGAGGGAGTGATTGCAGAAGATCCTGAGGTTTGACATGGTACGACAGGATGGGAAGATTACTGATGATTCTAGGATTTACTGAGAGAAATGTGGATTCCAACCTTTGATCCAAGGTTGAAGGTGGAAGACCAGTGATGCTCCTGTTATGTGTTGATGCACTATTGTTCTAGGTATGGTGGTGTGGCAGAATACAGATGGAATCTTCCTTGGACAAGGGAAGTATGCAGTAGAGATCCTGAAGAGGTTCAGGATGATGGACTGCATGGCTACACCTATGGCATTGAACCTAAAGCTATTGAGTGATGTTTCTTCAGAGACGGTTAATGCTACGATGTATCGTCAGATGATTGGGTCATTGATGTACCTGACGAACACGAGACCAGAAATTTGCTTTGCTGTGAACACCTTGAGCTAGTACTTGACAGATCCGAGAAGTGTTCACTTGATTGCTGCAAAGCATATTCTGAGGTACCTGAAGGGTACAATTGATTATGGGCTCAAGTACGATGCAAATCAGAAGATTAACTTGGAGGGTTATGTTGATTCAGATTGGGCAGGCAGTGCCATCGAGAGGAAGAGTACTTCAGGATGTTGCTTCAGTATGGGATCAGGTGTGATCTCTTGGTTTAGAAGGAAGCAATCCTATGTGGCACTGAGCACAGCTGAAGCAGAGTATGTCGCAACTTGTTCAGCTAGTTGTGAGGCAGTATGGTTGTGAAAGCTACTGTCTGATATATTTGATCTCCAGTTGGATGCTACTTGTATACACTGTGACAACCAGAGTTGTGTGAAGTTGTCAGAGAATCCAGTGTTCCATGACAAGTCGAAGCACATCGAGATCAAGTCTCACTATATCAGGGATATGGTGCAGAGAGGAGCAGTGAAGCTCCTGTATGTTGCGACGGAGGAACAGATAGCTGATGTATTGACGAATCCATTTGCTAGATTGAAGTTCGAGTACTTCAGAGAGAGACTTGGTGTTCTCCAGATCGAGGTTCCTTCCAAGAGACAGTGATGAGACCCATAGCCATTCTGACATGGTGAGAGGATTGGTTCCTTCCATGGTCAGATGTAAGGGCTGAGCCATTCTGTCATGGTGAGAGGATTTAGTTCCTTCCATTTTAAATATGAGTGCTAGAGATCCAAAGCCATTCTGACGAGCAGGTCAGATGTAAGGGCTGAGCCATTCTGTCATGGTGAGAGGATTCAGTTCCTTCCATGTCAGATATGAGTGCTAACTGCCATTCGAGGAATGGAGGCACCTAGTCAGTTACCAGGAACACTCAGTCAGAGACTGAGAGAGCCATTCTGACGAGTAGGACAGATGTAAGGGCTGAGCCATTCTGGTCATGGCTAAAGGATTAAGTTCCTCCCATGGCAGATGTGAGTGCTGGCCATTCTGTTGAGTAGGACAGATGTAAGGGCAACTGCCACTCTCAGGGAGAGTGGAGGCGCCTGGTTCATTACCAGGTAGCTCAGTCAGGGACTGGGAGCCATTCTGATGAGGGTGTAGGATTCAGTTCCTACCAGGTCAGATGTGAGTGCACAAATCTCTCATCATTGTGAGCGGATGTGATCCAGCCTAGATGAGAGTCTTTCATCATTGTGAGCGGATATGGTTCCAGCCTGGATGAAAGTGAGAAAATCTCTCATCATTGTGAGTGGATGTGGTTCCAGCCTAGATGAGAGTCTCTCATCATTGTGAGTGGATGTGGTTCCAGCCTGGGTGAAAAGAACAGAGTTCTTTCATCATTGTGAGCGGATGTGGTTCCAGCCTGGATGGGATTGTGCCTTTCTGACGAGTAGGTCAGATATAAGTGCAGAGCCATTTCACAGATGGTAGTAGGTGTGTCCTACCATGCTGGTGATTATAAGTGCTGAGCCATTTCACAGATGGTAGCTGATTGTGCCTACCATGCTGGTGAATGTGAGTGCTGGGCCTTTCTGATGTGATTGTAGTTTACTACATGATCAGATGTGAGTGCTGGGCCTTTCTGATGTGATTGTAGTTTACTACATGATCAGATGTGAGTGCTGGGCGTGCCTTTCTGACGAGCAGGTTAGATGTAAGTGCTGGGAGAAGACCTACATGATAGTAGGACTACAACCAGCATGAAAAAGGGCTGGCTCTGTAGAACTTCCTATGACGAGATAGTACACACATGATGATGACCAGTGGAGATCCATATCGAGCTATGATCCAGATCCAGTTATGATGACTCCGAGAGATCCAGATCGAGTGATGATCCAGATCCAGTAGTAGTGATCCAGATCGAGTGATGATCCAGATCCAGTCCAGTGATGATGATCCAGATCGAGTGATGATCCAGATCCAGTGATGACGTGCTATGATGATCCAGATCGAGAGATGATCCAGATCCAGATGACTTGAAGATGAAGATGACTTGAAGACTAAGATGACTTGAAGACTAAGATGACTTGAATACGAAGATGACTTAAAGACGAGATGATCCAGTTGATGCAGAGAAGAAGACCAGTGCTGAAAATTGTGTTGAAAGAATACCTTCCTAGTTAAGAGGGAGTGTTGATGTATATGTAACTTTGGAATGTATTCTTCTATGTATCTTATGTATTGTAACCCGATGTTTATTCCAGGATGTTTCTATTATGAATTTGAGTCATGTTGTCTTACCCCGATGTTCCGATCGGGAGGATTAATAATGTAAACAAGTCATATCAAGTCATTAGGTAAGTCCCCACAGTTTCGGGGCACTTGAGTTATTATACACTAATTAAGGTGTAGGCTCGAGTAGTAATTATTAGGTCGAGCCTACATGTGAAATGGCAATTCAAGTGGACGGACTAATATAAATAGAGAGGGTGAGTCTCTCTATTTATCACTTGTGAATTACATCACTTGCTCTCTCAAGTGTGGCGCACCTTTGGAGAAGGAAATACTTTGGCTTGACAGAAGACAGAAGGCTACTGTTGTGTTGGGAGGTCATCTTACTGTTTTGGTTTCACATCTTGTGGTGATACTATCTTAGAGGAAGTTGAGGGGTTTTCTCCATTTATGGTTTCCCCTATCAAAACTCTTTGTGTCTCTTGTCTCATGTGATGTGCTTATGTTATTGATGTGCTTGTTATTCTCTCAGTGAAAAGATCTTAATATAATGCTAGCTTAAATGTTGAAAAACTAACATATCTCTTTGGTTACTGCAAAACAATGCAGTAAGCTCATTTCCAAAAATGAGAAATTTGTTTTCTTGATGATTTGCCCTCAAGGCAAGAAGAAGATCATGGACATGACCTCCAGACAAGGCCCATCTGCATGAAAACAACAAATGGACAAGGTCGTGGAGGAGTACCGGGACATAGTCACCTCACCCACATGGGTTCCTCTGCACTGTCAAGTCAAGCACCCCATCGATCTAACCGCAGGTGGGCTGCTGCCTAATGGACCAATCTATCAATGCTCTATTCTAAAGAATGATGAAATCAAGAGGCAAATTCAGGAGCTGCTGCAGAAGGGTCACATCTGACCAAGTTCATCGCTTTGTGGGAGCCCGATCGTGTTGGTACAGAAGAAGGATGGGACTTGGAGACTCTGTATTGACTATCGGGTGCTAAACAAGATCACTGTTTGGAATAGGTACCCGATCCCACAGATTGATGACCTCCTGGACCAGCTTAAAGGGGTGAAATATTTTAGCAAGATCGACTTAAATTTTGAGTATCACCAGGTATCAATCGAACCGACCGATGTGTGGAAGACTACCTTCAAATCCAAGGAGGGCCTTTTTGAATGGTTGGTCATGCCTTTCGGGTTGATGAATGCTCCTACAACCTTCATGAGACTAATGGACGACATCTTGTGGCCATTCACCAACTCATTTGTAGTAGTGTACTTGGATGACATCCTGATATTCAACCAAACTTGGGAAGAGCACCTCCACCACATTCGACAAGTCCTCTAAACACTACGACAACACAAGTTGTGTGCCAATTTGGAAAAGTACACTTTTGGCATGACCCAGGTTCAGTATTTGGGATACATTATTGATGAGTATGGGGTACATGTGGATTCAACCAAGATCCAAGTCATTCGAGATTAGCCAGCCCTAACTACTCTAACAGAGCTTCGCAGCTTTCTGGGTCTTGCTAATTTCTACCGCAGGTTCATTTTGGGATTCTCTCATATCACTTGGCCCTTGAGTCAAGTCACCAAGGGAGGAGCAAAAGAAAAAAAAATTTGGTCAGAAACTCAACAAAAGGAATTTGTAGGATTGAAACATCACCTCTGTTGTGCCCTAGGGCTCACATTACCAGACTTGCAACAACCATTCGAGATCGAGACAAATGCCTCTGACTATGCTATTGGGGAATTCCTTACTCAACAAGGGCATCCAATGGCATATCACAGTGAGACACTATTTGATACAGTCCGCAAATATCCCACTTATGACAAATAAATGTATTCCATTGTACAGGCTTGCCAACAATGGAAGCATTACATTTTGGGGAAGGAAACGATCATCCACACAGACCATTGACCCCTGCAGTTTATACAGACACAAGGGAAGTTACAGAATGATCACCATCAGAAGTGGTCCACATATCTAAAATAGTTTCATTTGAATATCAAGTACAAGAAGGGAAGCACCAATAATGTTGTAGATTGCCTCAGCCGAACACCGATCATAGCGATAACCACCATGCTCAAATCTTGTGGGCACGAGACCTCTGATTGGCCGCTTCTCTATAAGAGCAATCTAGAATTCAGCCACACATACAGGACACTCTTGGAGGGAAACCAAGTTCCAAATTTTCACCTCCAGGATGCACTACTATGTCACATGGGACACCTTTGTGTTCCTTCCAAGGAGAGTGCCAAGATGATTTGGGAAGCACACTACAGTCAGGTCGCTGGGCATTTCAGGGTCGAGAAAATAGTGGCAGTACTACACAAGTATTTCTATTGGCCGAACCTTCGATGGGACATTGGGAAGTACATCCAATCCTGCACTTCCTACACCATTTCCAAACAATCCATCAAGAAGCAAGGCCTCTATACTCCGTTGCCTACCTCTAGTTGACCTTGGGAATCCATCTCCATGGATTTCATGTTGGGCCTTCTTTCTACTAAGCACAAAAACTACTATGTGTTCATTGTCGTCGAGAGATTCTCACAGATGGCCATAATGGGCGGCCTACAAGAAGAATATCATAGCAGAATCCACTACTAAACTCTTCTTTGAACGAGTGTGGGTACACTTTGGGTTCCCACAGTCTATAATCTCAGATCAGGACAGCAGGTTCCTTAGTACATTTTTTTCTAGCCTATGGTCAATACTAGACACCAAGCTCACAAATTCCACAACTTTCCATCCCCAGACTGATGGCCAGACAGAGGTCGTCAACCGAATGATCGTACACATTTTTCGCATGTACAACTCAAAGCATCCATGAACATGGGATGATAGCCTCCCCTATGTACAACATATCTATAGTTGGGCCCTCCATAGATCAACTGACCATAGACCCTTTCAGGTGGGCTTGGGATTCTAGCCACTATGTCCCATTGATGTAGCCATGCCATTTGCAGCTACTCATGCTGATTCAGCTCATGTCCATTCTAAAGTTTCTAAGGAGAACAGCTTCATTAAGCACATTCAGCACATTCTCCAGTAGTTTCATGGCATATTAGATAGATCCAATGCCAAGCACAAGTAGCGGCATGATCAACATCAGGTTCAACACAACTTCCAGGTGGGAGACAAAGTGTGGCTACATTTGCAGAAGGAGCACCTCGTTGGACCCCACTGCAAGCTTCACTCGCTTTGATATGGGCCATACACCATCACCAAGGCTGACAGGGACAATTCCTTTGAGCTCAGTATTCCACCATTCCTTGGTCTGCACCCAGTGTTCAATGTAGATCGCCTTCGGCCCTACTTTCCACCTCTACTGGAAACAACAGACATGGCAGAATAACTTACACCAACAGAGTTAAACCCCGATTGCATGGAACAAGCCAAAATTGATCATATTATGGACACACAGATCAAGAAAACCCACCAGTAGAAGATCCAGCTATATTGAGTTGTCAAAGCAGGCCAACTCCTTCACCAGGGAAAGTGGCTCACCAGAGACCAATTTCAGCAGAAGTTTCCTCATCTCATGGAGGAACTCAAGGCAATGGGGACCACTACTTCCTAAGGGGGGAGAAATGATCCAGGAGGATATTGGTGGCCACCCACCTATTCCACTTCAACCCCCACCATTGTTTCTTTTATTTTTCCAGTTTCCTTAATTGTAGCACAATTTACTATTTTTTACAGTTTTCAGGTCCTAAACTTCTGGAGCCGTTTTGAGGCCCTAAATGATGTTTTTCGGTATCGAATGGTCGGGAAAATATGAGTCCATTCCATACTTGGAATTTTCCTTTTATGGATGTATTCCTTGAAGAGATATTTCTAACAATGTATCATGTGCATCAAATGGAGGTAGTATGCCAAAGTTACGACCTCGGGAAATTAATGTACCAAGTTACCCAACGGGGCCCACATTCTGGTGTTTCACCTCCTAGGGTTAGTTTTTTGGATGTGTAAGGTTTCCATTCTTTCTCAGTAATATATAGGCCTTTGAGCCTCATTGTAACATAGAGTTCAGAGGCATGGAACCGTCACATCTCTTCTCAGAGATAAGCTACCAGCACTCTAGCTAGTTTATTTCCATTTTGTATGTAAACAAGTTTCATTTCTTTGATTAATGAAATGAAGTGTTATTTCTGCTGCATATTTTTTTCTATGGTTATTTGTGTATTCTATTGCATTCCTGCATAAATCCGATCATCAGAACTAAGCTGAGCCTACCAGTCCCACACCGGTCTACATCGTGGTCCCATACTAGATGTCTACTCAACACAAGGTTGAGTCTACCCAGGGAAGATCTAGTTCTATATCATGGTCCCATACCATATATCTACCATTCAACATAATGGTCACTCAACACTGGGTTGAGTCTTCACCATGGTCTCGGACTAGGTGGTCCCATTCTCCAAAGAGAAGGGCTCTTGATGCTGCTCAGAAAAATCAACACTCCCTCTCAGCGAGAGAGGCATTCTCTGCCATACCAAGCTTGTCACGAAAGTACATGAACTTTGATTCTGTTAGAGGCTTGGTCAAGATATATGCAATTTTTTCATCTGTATGAATGTACTGCAACTTCAGAGCACCTCTCTGCACTAGGTCTTTGATGAAATGATACCTCATTTCAATGTGTTTCAATCTATCATGAAACATTGGATTCTCTGAAACATTTATGCAACTTTGATTATCGTAATGGATGATCGTTGAGTCAATATTTCCCTTGAAAAGATCATATAAAAACTTTCTGATCCAAACTACTTCCTTGCAGGCATCACTTGCAGCAATATACTCTACCTCCGCTCTACTCTAAGCTATGGAACCCTGCTTCCTACTGGACCAATAGATCATTGTTGATCCCATACTGAAGCAATAACCAGAGGTACTTTTCTAATCAACTGCATTGTCATCCCATTCTAAGTATGAGTATCTAGATAACAATACTCCACTACTGGAAGTATACCTGAGCCCATATGTGATAGTAACTACACATACATGAGTACATGTTTATCAACTACCAAGTGTATGTGCTTTGAATCTGACATGAACTGACTCAATGCATTCACTGTGTAGCAGATGTCTAGTCTTGTATGCATGAGATACATCAGGGAACCAATGAGCTGTCTATATAGAGTAGAGTCCACATTCTATGAACTAGAGGCTGAATCCTGCAACTTTGTCAAGTTGGTAGTCATTGGTACGCTCATGGACTTGCAGTCATGCATCCCAAATATTTACAAGATATCTACTGCATACTTTCCTTGCCTTAGGAATATCTCACCTGGATTTTGCAAGACTTCTAAGCCAAGGAAGTAATGCATCAATCCGAGATCTTTCATCTCGAATTCAGAGGTAAGCTCCCTCTTACAATGGTGTATCAACCGTTCATCACCTATAAGAAACAAGTCATCTACATATAGAACAAGTATCAAGACATGATTATGAATAACTTTAAAGTAAAAGTTAGAATCAGCTGTACTTTTGGAAAACCCCAAACTATGGATAAATCCATCCATCCTGGCATACCAGACTCTCAAAGCCTATTTTAGTCCATACGAGGCTTTCTTCAGTTTACATACACGGGTCTTCTTCCCATGAGTAACAAAGCCTTTAGGTTGTTCATTATAAAATTCTTCGTCAATCTTACAATTGAGAAAGGTTGTCTTTACATCCATCTGATGTAGCTTCCATCTGAAAACTACAGCAAGTGAAATGATGGTTCTGATGGTAGTGTACCTGGAAACAGGTGCAAATGTCTCATCATAGTCAATGCCTTCTTTTTGAGTGAAGCCACAAGCTACGAATATGGATTTATACTTCTCCACACTACCATCTGTAGCATGTTGGATCTTATGAAGCCATCTGGAAGTCACTATTGACTTTCCTACAGGTCTGGGAACAACTTCCCAAACATCATTCTTCATGATTGACTTATACTCTTCAATCCTAGCATCAACCCATACATGTTTACTTGTTGCATCTTCGTATGATGAATTTTCTAAACTAATAATCTAACTCATAACATAGGAGTACTTATGTGGTCTTATGCTTTCTCTGAAAGTCCCTAGAGGAGCTTTATGCTTCTTAGCTTCTTGTACTATCTCTCGGTACCAAGAATTTCTCCTTTTGGAAGGAGGAACTTCAAGTAGTTCTTCTAGTGGACTTTCAATGTTCTTAGGAACATCTGGAATTTGATCATCAAAATCCTCTTCCTCCCTCTGAATTTCTGAATCTAGAAACTCAAGTGGGGCAGCTGTATCTTCCAATGAAAGCTATAGTGTTTTACAAAACACTACTTCCTCATGGAAGATCACATCTCTACTGACCTCAATGTGCCTCTGTCCAAGCATATATACTCAATAATCCTTCGAGCAATCATTGTACCCAACAAAGATACCTTTCTTACCAGAGTGCTCTAGCTTAACCCTCTTTTCTTTTGGCACATGAACATACATAGGAGTACCAAATATCCTCATGTGATCAATTGCAGGTTTCTTCTTGGTAAATATTTCTTCTGGAGTCTTTTCATCCAAGATATCTTGTGGGCTTCTATTCTGAATGTATACTGCAGTTTCAGTATCTTCATCCCATAAAGACAAAATAAGATCTAGATAAGTGATCATGGCTTTAGAAGCCTCACAAATCGTTCTATTATTCCTTTATGCAACCCCATTTTGATGGGGGTTGTAAGGAACTGTCATCTCTTTCTTGATTTCTGCTTCTCGAAAAAAATCATCAAACTCATTAGATTCATACTCACCTCCATTATCTGATCTCAAGATACAGATGTGCCTGCCAGTCTGATTTTAAATTAGTGTCTTGAACTCTTTGAACTTGTCAAAGGTTTCACTCTTGGCCTTGAGGAAGTAAATCCAAGACTTCCAAGAGTATTCATCAATAAACAAGACATAATATAAACACCCACTCAAGGAGGGTGAAGAAATGGGCCTACAAATGTCAGAATGAATCAAATCCAAAATTCCTTTAGATCTATTCTTGCTTCTGGAAAAGGATTTCTTAGTGTTCTTACATAGAGCACGTCCTTTGCAAATTCCTTCATGCTTTAAAGAAACTTCTGGCATACATGTAACCATCTTCTGCAATATTAGGAGAGCTGTGTAGTGAAGGTGTCCAAACCTTCTATGCCAAAGTTCACAAGGATCAACTGAGTGATGTACCAAAGCATGAGTGGAAACTTTTGAAGCCTTGTAGAGATCTCCTTCTCGAACTCCAATATGTACTACTGAGTGTAGGTATTTGTCTTTTTCCCATAAAAAGACCTTCTTGTCCACAAAGAGGACTATGTGGCCCTTGTCTTCTAAACCGGCAACAGATAAAAGATTCTTATTTAAACTAGGAACATAAATAATATCATCAATATGAAGAACCGTACCTGAGTCAAGTTGAATTGAAGTTGAGTCAACTCCTTCAATCTTGTAAGTGGAGTCATCTCTAAGTTCTACCTAAGTGGTGAACTTCTTCTTTTTGTAACTGGTAAGGGTACCATGGTTACTTGTCATGTGCTTGGAGGCACCACTGTCCACCAACCAAGAAGTGGAGCAAGCTGAGAAAGAACTAGTTAGAGAAGAAATCAAATAGTACTCTCTTCTAGGCTCATCAATTTTATTAGCCTTGATTTTCTTCTTCGTCTTTGGTTCTTCATCTTCTTCTTCCTCTGCTTCTGCAGCAGATGCCTGAAACCTTCTCTTGGGTTTCTTCTTATTCTGCCTGCAGTCTCTAGCATAATGTCCAAATTTGTGACAAGTATAAGATTCAATCTTATACATGTCAGAAAACTTACCCTGGGGTTTCTTCCCTTTCTTTTGCTGAGGAAAAGGTTTCTTGAACCTTTTGGTCTTTGCTGCAAGTGCAAGGTTATCATGCTTGATTACCTTGTTGGTGTTCCTTTATTCTTCTTGTATGCAATCATGCCAAATCCTTTCAAAGGTTGGATGATTTTATCGTCCATGAACAGATGCCATGAAGGTTTCCCAAGAGCTTGGGAGACCATCAACCACTATTTGTACAATATCATCATCATCAACAGTAACACCAGTAGCAAGGAGTTGATCTCTTACCTATTTCATCTTGGTGAAGAAGGAACCAACACTTTCATCTTTGTTCAGCTTCAAAGTTCATAGCCTCTTCTTTAAGACTCTCTTTTGACTGGGAGCCTTCTTTTCATAGAGATTTACCAATGTATCATAGCATTCTTTAGCAGTCTTCAAGGATGTGATGTTAGGCATCAATTCTTCTTTGATAGAATCATAAATAACTCTTCTAGCCTTACCTTTCTTCCTCTTGTAGGAAATCCTACCAGAATTTGTAGTTGGCTCTTCTGTGACATTAACAACAATGTCATCCAAGTCATTCTCTTCAAGAATGGATGTCAACTTGGCCTTCCAGGAATTGAAGTTTGTTGAACCAAAGAGCTTCTCTTCCGGTTTGAAACCAACAATATCCATCTCTGTCACTTTTCAAAAATGTTAGATCTGCAAATCTTATTCCAAGATCTAGTGAAAAACAATAGTAGTGTCCCTTTACTGTGTTTTCACATGCTAAGCTCTGATACCATGTTGAATTTTTAGCATTAGCATAAAATTTTAAAATTTGCATATAAACATAAACAAATCAGCAGTGTAGTAAAAATACATTCATCACATCAGCACACATGGACACAATATTTTTCACTAGGGAAACCTTCAAAGGACAACAAACCCAAAAGCATTAATAGCTCATCTCGTAAATGAGATGACTCAGAAAACTCTTCAAAAGGTTCCTCAAATTCCAGATCTGGAATTTACCCACAGTAATTGTAAAATTTATCAGTAAAAATCAGACTGATAATTTTACCCACAAATTCCAGAATTACAAAAATTACCTGTTAGCACTGGAAATTTACCAAAGGTTGTGATGGTTCGTTCCCAAGAAATAGTAGAACCACTTTAGGAAAACGAGTTGGCTTGTCCAATTCCAGAGAGGGATCTCTCACAAATGTGAGACAAGGCCAAATATATGGTCACAAAATGAGTATCAAATTATTGATTGTTAGCAGACAAAACAAAGATACATTGGGCGATGGAGTCAAGATATCAAGGATACAAGACGATCTACTCAGGAAAATGATCACAGGAGTGAGGTAGTGCCTCAATCACAATCGTTATATTTGGGGTCTGGTGGTATAAGTAGAAAGATGACAGTCCAGTAGCATAGAGCATCACAGGGATGAATTCCACACCAGCTTTGGAAGAGATATTTTGTGAATATCAGAGACAATGGTAGGAGCATATGATTATGAATTCCCAGGAATTATACACTAAGTCTATGATATGAAGAACAACACAATGTAGAAGACATCAGGAAAAACATACACATGAAAGGAAAGAAAATCACAGACTGCGATTGAAAGACACACAAGAATTCCTGTAAATGCATATATCCAGCATATAGCTCTAAAACTTGTATTAATTCAAAGGAAAGTACAATAGTATCATAAGTTCAAAAAAAACCAACCCCTTCTCCTTCTATGAGGAGGTAAATTTATAATGCCTCAGACCCCCTAGAACGACCTTAGAATCGAAATTAGTTACAACTGAAGAACAACTTCTAACAAATGAGAATGTGGCACACCATGATTTACATAAGACATAAATAATTACACACTATTTGAAAAAATAGGATAAAAATCATTTTCCTGTATATCTCGGCTGATGACAACTATACAAAATCTGAGAGAGATAGTTGCGAATAGGTATGTCTTGAGGAAAACTCTTCGTGTTGCATTCCTTGCTATCTTTAAGGTTGTGTATTAAATTGGTTTGATCAATACAATTGAATTGACTTCCACAGATCAGGACCAGGAAAAATTCTGATAGCCATGTCGTGTGCTAATACTTTGAGCACCATATTCTCTGTGTATGAGAAAGCAGGCACTATAGTGCAGGTAGCTTTAAAATCAGCTAATAATTCAAATGCACCAGCCAATTTGTCAAACACAATCGGGCCCGACAGGGCATGCTGCATATTCCCAAATTTGTTGTGGTCAACCCTACGAAGGTCTAATCTCTCCAAATACTCTTCCTAGGTCAACAAGGATCCCATTTCTTCCAAAAATAAAGGAATCCCCCTACTTACCAATGGTTTAAATAACTTGATCACCTCTTTGACTTTGTGATCTATAATATCAACCTTGGCCTCTACCGTGTCTAGCATCCTATTTTTTCTAACCACTTTTCTAGCTCTAGAAATGATAGCAACTCTGTTCGGGATACCATACCTACTGGTATGTTCTTCTAATAAGTTTCTTAGAAAATTGATGGCACTCTGAGCTACCCCCGCAAATCTCTTGTGAAATTCTCCCTTTCGAAACATTTTTCTTGGCTACTTCCAAGGCATCCTCCTAATCGAAAATTAAATTTAAATAGGTTCTGAACTTGACGGCTTCTAAGATGATTTTATCCCAGATCATATGCCAGCATCCTTGCAGGGCCATTTGGCCAATCACTTTCTTGTTTAACTTGGCATTTTGTTTTAGCAATTCCTGACATCTTTTTGTTAACTTCTTCTTTTCTTCTTCTTTTTTCGAAGCCATATCTTCCAAATTCTTATTCTACAGCTTTAATCCTGTAAGTTCCACATCCCTTAGTTTTACCTGTGACATAGCGTTAGACAAGGAGGTGGTGTCTATCTCCATACTAGGTAAAGTGGCTATAATTTCCACTACTCCTTTCTCTTGTAGCTCTCTTTCCGTAGCTGATAGCTTAACCTTTAAATGATCTTCACTTTCTTTTAGCATCTTAGCTTCTTTCTTCCATTTTTTCTCTTTCTCCTTGAGTTTTAAATGTTTGGCCTTGCAATCATTCAACTTAGTATTCAAAGCCTCTTTTTCCTTCTCAAATTCAATCAACTCAACTGTTTGAATGAGATGGGTCGAAGATATTTTCAACTTCTTTTTAAGAACCTAAATTTCTTTTTCTTTCTCTTCCAGCAACTTCTGATCCAATGCTCCTTTATCTGCCTGTCCATCCACCTTTATTGATTCATCTTACAACTTTTGAAAATGGACCTTTAGAGACTTGTTTTCAACTCTTACTTTCCTCAACAGATCTTGAGTCTTAGTTTTACTAGACTCCAGCTTGGACATCTGCAAAGTGGCTTTTAGCAATCTGGTATTCAGGATATCCTGGGTTTCTCTGTTAAGGTTTATGATATCCGGAGTAGGAACCTGCCCTAGGTTCACCATGACCTCTAACACTTTATTTCCCATTGACACGGCCAGGCATAGGGTGTCTGTAGGATGATCTCTCATAGTCTTCAATGCTACACCTGGCCCAGGTAACTGCCTTATTTCATCATAAAACCTCACTGTCTCATCAAAGGTTTTATCAGTCGTCTCTTTGTATGTGTTTAGCAAATATTCTTTAGAAGCATATTTTCTTGGGGTATTCCCATCAAATACATACTCCTGCAGTTCTAACCCAGCTTTTATTGGTTCTTCTTGTTTATGTTTTCCTTTTCTGCTGATCATTTTCATCTGGCCTCTCATACCCCTTTTCCTTACCTACACTATCTGTTGTTCTAGTTCCAATTTATGATTTTTTGGCGTGCTGGTAGTGTCTATATCATCAGTATCCATGGGTTTTGCATGGTATCTCTCCTTAGTACTCTCTGAAAAACTCGCTAATGATGAGACATCTCCAGCCATTGCGACTATGTTGGACAGGTTCATTCGGGAGGAATTTTCACCAGGAAGGAATGAGGCAGAGTTTTGTTCCATGCTGACATCCTTTGTGGTGTGATTAGGATAATCATCCCAATTAGCAAATTCCCTGAGTCCAGCTATTTCTGTTTGTTTAAAAGGCTTATTCTTATTAGCTTGTCTCCTTTTGTAGATCACTTGGTGTGGGTTGTAGTTTATGGCCTATCCCAAAAGCAATCCCATGCTCCTGAGTAGATTATCAACCAGTGGTAGGGCAGCTCTACTTTTGACTGAGTATGGCCCCACCTTCCAGGGAAAATTTATCCCTGAACTTTTCCTAAAACTTAGAATGTGTTCTTCTTCAATAGTGATCCTTTGCCTGACCAATTCCAATGAAAAAATCTTGATTGCCAAAAAGGTGGGAAGGATATACGGTTGATGTACAAAACCATATAGTCTTATAATTGTTTCAAATTTGGTCAGAAACCAATCTCCTATCCTCTTATTAGGATATAGCTGCACCATTTTCTTCATCTCAAGCAACACCCTGGGCATTATTTCTTGGAAGAAGAGGCCATATATCTCTGCCATCAAGAGGTTCAAGAATTCACAGTAATTCTTGGTCATGTCATCAGTGATTACTAACCCTGGTGCCTGTGAATTATCTCCATTGTAAGAAAAGAACATTTTCAATAAGAAGGATTGAAATCTGAACACTCTGGTGTTGTGGAAATCAGCTAACTGAGAACGAATGTTCTCATCTAGAAACTCATTGAAAGTAAGATGACAAGATTGAAATGATTGTCCGGGGAGTTCAGGTTCGACCGAACAAGTATCTAAGACTAACAGTAGACTCAACAACGGTTCCGTGATATAGCCATTTGTATATAAACCTAGGAACTGACTGGCTAAAGTTATGCACCACTGGGTTTCTTCATTAAACAGATTTAGGTCAATGGGGTAAGACAGAGTGATAACTTCAGCATTAGGTTTTGAAGAAGACTTTAGGAAGGTTTCCTTACTTTTGACTTTGGATTCTCGAAAAAACTATATAATATTTTCTTCCTCGTATGCTTGGGACGTATGGACAAATTCGCCTGGGACATGGAGGGCTTTACAGATGTCAAGAACTTGAACAGGGAAAAGGACTTTGGACTTGGACCTATTCATGATGACTCCTTCAGTGGTGGAAAATTGTCTGCACACCACGCAACAAACTCAGGGTAATGGGCGGTTTGGTTAACAGAGAAGAAATGGAAAAATGACCTAAAAACACCACAGGTATCTCTACCTTGATCCTTAGGAACTTCCAGTTTACCTTTAGCCACTTCAAATGCTTTGCCTAATAGAATAGTATCAAATATCTCTGCATATTCATCTACGAATCTTTCTTCCTCCTTCTGGTCACCAGCCCCTAATTCTAAATTATCTCCCACCTCTACTACCTCTATCTCTTCTAGTCTATCCATTTTCAAAAGTACTAAGGAAGTATTAGGAATCCTACCTTGTCAATTAGCACCATTCTTTGATCTGTCTACGCTGGAACTCTACACACAGTTTCGGCATTCATCAATCGTGAAGCTCTGGAAAAGACAAAACCATTTCCAACTCCACGTAGACACCTTTATATTTTTCTATACTACGTAACTCCCATGTTCCTCCGTATAACCTGTGTCGTATATCCTTTTCTTTGCAATCTAAGTCTTTGATCTGTAGGATCTCCCTGCCGAAGTTTCAACATTATCCAGGTGTGCAGCTCAATTTTGGGGAATCCACATAAACCGTCTATCTTTGAACTATCCTCATCGAGGCCGTTTATTCCCGAGAGCTTTAAAATTCCACCGATCCCTTTTCCTTCAATCAAGTGAGAAACTCCTAATCACGGAAAGTAACATATCCATTGATTGAGATTGATCTCTCTTTGCAACTGTCGATCTTTACGAGCCTTACAACTTTTCACACATTGAAATCTCGACCTCATCCGTGATAGTTCAGATCATGGAATTTACCATGACCACAGATCAATCCCTGCCCTTATCTTCGTCATTTGATCGCTTCTCCCTTTAACACATTTCACAATTCAGAAAAATTACTTTGGTCAAGCACGTTCACCGCGTGGAAATTTTTAGCGTCATTGATCTAGTGTTGGATCAATCTCAGTTCTGCAACACTACTTCCATTTAACATATTTCGCAAATCCCAAGGCCGCATTCTACCTTGCATCTCTGCTCTGCAGAATCTCCGTCCACCGTTGATCTTCACCTCCTTGGATCTGACCTGTCGATTCATGACCTTCTTCACCTTATTCCTGTTGTTTCTTACTCTAAAGGTAAAATGGCCTACCACCATAGATTCGAAACACTTTCATAATCTAACGGTCCATCATGAATGCTTCATGCATCCCAGATATCCTAAAGGGTTCCTTCATGGTATTTCTAATAGGTTCATTTTCCAAAATCTCCAGTAATACAAAAAAATTTCAAAATATGGCATAACAGCTGGTTCCACAAGGGATTCTATCCTCCCATCGAGGTAGCAAAGAACCCCACAGACCAGTAGCCGAATCCATTAACAACCCCAATCTTCTATTTTATTTATCTACCTGAAAGGAAATAAACTCTAACAAATGGTTACCTTCCCGATCTTAGGGCCTTCTCTGCGGGCTTCAAATCTTTCTGGCTCACCATCTGTGCTGGTTGAAAGCAAAAATATTTACACTATGATACACGAAATTCTTCCCCCTTACTCCAAATGATTTTTTAGGAACCTCCCATTCACTGGGCCTCCATCATACTGTGACCCATCTTGATATTGTAGTATAAAATAATTGTTTCCCCTGTGCACTGCAATGATGTATGGACCTACCCATAAATGATCAAATTTAACATGTTTCCCTTTGTCCTCATGTGGGGCGTCCCATTTTAACACCAAGTCATCAACCTGAAAAATGTCTTCTTTTATTTTTTTGTCAAAGGTATTCTTCATCTTCTCCTAATGTATCTGTACCTTATCATATGCCTTATTGATCAGTTCATTTAGTTCAATAATCTAGTTTATTATCGTTTGCATATGATTTGGTTCATCTTGTTGGTCCTACAACAATTCATAACCGGCACTCCCAGAGATGCTGGAAAAATCACTTTAGCTCTGTACACCAGTTGGAATGGTGACATCTCGATATCCCTCTTTGTGTCGATTATGTCAACCCATAAAGCATATTTCAGCTTTGTGTGCCAAGCTCTTTTATTCTCTTCCAACAGCTTCTTAATTATCCTCACCATACTTTTGTTAGAAGACTCTGCCAGCTCGTTGCCCTGTGGATAATAGGAAGTAGAATGATTTAGACTTATGTGATACTTATGCCAGAAATTAATCATCTTCTTAGACTTAAAAGAAGGTGCATTATCTGTTACAATTCTTTTGGGACAACCAAATCTTGCTAAAATATTATTCTCCGGGAAGTCCATTATCACTTCTTCTGTAGCCCTCCTAGTGGGTGTCACTTCAATCCATTTTGTAAAATAATAAATTGCTGTTAAAATCCACTTATGCTGCCTCGAAGAGTTAGGGTTTATTTCCCCAATGAAATCCAACCCCTATTGTTGGAAAGGTTCTTCCATTGATATGGGGTTGAGAGGGAGTGAAACCACATTCGTTTTTCCATCAAAATTTTGGCACTGATGACACCTGGTGGTTTCTTTATACACATCTGAAAACAATGAAGGCCAATAAAATCCTGCTTTCAGAATATTATTTGTAGTGACTTTTCAAGAGTGATGCCCCCCACAATACCCTTCATGGAACTCCCTTGCTATTTTTTGAGCTTCATTTTCTAGGAGACAGTTCAACAATATACCACATGGATCCTTCCAATATAGGTGCTTATTTATAACACAGAATTTCACAGCCTTCAGCTTCACAGATCTGGCTCTCATTTTGCTTAACCCTGCAGGAGGTTGTAAATTTTGCAACACATAAACAATATCAGCATACCAAGGAGAGATGGAAAAATCAAGCATCACCTGCGCATCTATGTCTAACTGATTTGATTGACTAGCCAAAAATTTAGTTGCAGGGAATCACAATGAGAATCAGTCATCATTCTAGCCAGTCCATGTCCCTTAATCATCTTTGTGCATTTGATTTCTATGTCATATTCTAGAAGGCCTGCAATCCATTTGGATCTTCTCCCTTCCGGATCTAGCTGTGTAAGTATACTCTTTACCACGCTGCTAGGAATGCGGGGAATTATCTGGGAATGGAGAATGTAAATCCTGAAATCCTTTAAGGCCTTAACCAAAGCATACACTTGTTTTTCCATTATATCATATTTTAGTTCTCCATCTCTTAATATCCTACTGAAAAAGGCTATAGGATGTTCCTCACCTTGAACGTTCTTCTGTAACAAAACAATTGCTATAGTATGTTCTGAAGCATATGAGAATACTAAAAACTCATTATTAAAATATGGACTCACCAGCACAGGGGCTTCTGAAATGGACTATTTTATATCATTAAAATATTTTTTATCTTCCACTGTCCACTTTATCTCATGATATTTCCTCAGCATATGGGTGATGTTCATCAAGATCTCAGCAAAGCTGGGAATGAATCTCCTCAATAAATTTAATTTTCCATTGAAATAATGTACTTCCTTCTTACTTCTTGGCTCCTCTACCTTCAGAATGGTACTCACCCTGTCTGGATCAATCCTTATACCTTCTTTGGAGATGATGTGCCCCAAAAATTTTCCTTCTTCCAAAGCAAAATTCAACTTCCTTGGATTTAATGAAATACCATACTTTCTACATTTAAGGAATACCCTTTCCAAATGTCTGATATGCTCCTTATTAGACCTAGAATATACAGTAATATCATCCATGTAAATCACCACAAACCTGTCTCTTTCATCTACAAAAGCAATATCCATGGCACGTTGGAAAGTGGCTCCCGTGTTCATCAACCCAAAGGGAATATTTTCATACATGAAGGTTCCCCAAGGTGTGGTGAAAGTGGTTTTCTCTTGATCTTCAAGTGGTACCTTTATTTGATTGTAACCTGAAAACCCATCCATAGTAGAAATTATTTTTGAACCTACCACTTTCTGCAAGATCTGGTCCATCTCTGGTAAATGGTAATTTTCCTTCAAGGAGACTCTATTTAAATTCTTGAAATCCACACATAGTCTTATTTCTCCATTTTTCTTCCTAACGGGCACCAAATTAGCAACACATTTCGAAAATCTCAGAGTTACAATTATTTTTGCATCAAATAATTTTTAGATCTCCTTCTCAACAATAGGTAACAGCATTGGGTTAATCCTTCTGAGCTTTTGCCTGAATGGTTTTTCGCCAGGATTTATTGGAATAGTATGTTGTATGATGGAAGTGTCATACTCTTTGAGGCCATCGTAACTCTATGCAAACAAATTTGTGTATTTCTTCATCAGGTTCACATACTCATGTTTTTCTTTAGCAGGCAATTTCTTGGATAACCTTACAATTTTGGGATTGTCCTCGGTACCAATATTCGTATTTTCAATAGCATTTTCAGTAGGTTTAACCTTAGGATCCCTGGCAACATCGTATTGGTTGAAAATTTTCTCTAAGGGAATCAAACCTCTGGGGATGTGATTACTCTTCAATTGGACTATATCCCTCCCCCCTAAGGAGCTTTTCAACTTTTCTATTTCGATAATGTCTTCTTTGTTTCCATCAACATCCAAGAGATTCTCAGAGTCAGCCTCTTCACCGTCTATGTAGGTATTCACAAATTCACCAGACAGTTCTATAAACCTTTTAATTTTCATGTCATCTTCAAAAACCTGCCAGTATTTGGTATTGTCGGGTATGGAAGGTCTGCTCTTTATGTCAACCTTGTATTTTATTCTACCTTTCGTAGGAGTTTCAAACTTTCCAACTGCAGTTGCCAACAAATATTCCACTGTATTCTCATATATAGGGATCACTTGGACACTGTGTTCATTGAAATAATTCCCAAACATATCCCATACCTCATTTCTGTAGGCTCTTATTTGGGGATGCTTATTCTGATAACTGTCATTCACCTGATTTATCACAAGCTTTGAATCTCCAAAAATCTGTACTCTTTTAGCTCCCAAATCCTTCAAAGCATGCAAACCCAGTAACAAGGCATCATATTTTGCTACATTGTTAATACATTCAAAAACCAAATTGTAAGAATAAGATTTAAAATATATGATGGGAGAGATTATATATACACCAGCGCTAGCCCCTACTTTGGCAACAGATCCATCAAAATACATCTTCCATGCTCCCTCCTCCTTCTGTTTCTTTTCCAAAGCTTCATGTTCGCTTATCTCCCTATTATCCCTTTTGCATTTATTTGGCATAGAAACCTTTGAATCACAAGGAGACACATCATTGAAAAAAATAGATGACCCCAAGTCTATATTGACAGTGTACACATGATGAATTTCTGGTTGATCTTGGCTGCTAAGGTGATCTTTTCTCGCTGTACAGCCTCTTGTTTTTATTTCGAACAGAATGGTAGCATAAGACATATCCATTTGCAAACTTCCCTTCAACTTTGAGGTCCAAGATCTTGACAACAAAATACCAAATTCGGGGGGGATATCAGCCACAACAACATCCATGACCACAGTTTTGGACGACAATTTATTCAAGACACGACCATGTCCTTTATCAAATGTACCCTTTTAGAATCAAATGAATATAGATCTTTATAAGGCCTTGTAGTCTACAACCCCAAACTTTCTACCACTCCCTTAGGCATTAGATTATGTGGGGCACCTGAATCTATCATAGCATTATGAAATACCATGTCATGCACATTTAAACTCATATAAAAACATGGTACCTCTTCATCTTCACTATCCACACTATCAATATTAGACCCCAAGATAATAGTAGGGTTGTTGTCTGTCAGTTCCAACATATTTGGGTGTGTTTCTCCCTGATTACTGATCATTTTTGTTATTGTGTTCCTGTATTCCTGATTTCTGAGTAACTCATTAAAAGGAATGGAAATATTTATCTTAGAAAGCTCACTTTGTAGATTAAACATGGTAGACACTTTATCTACATCCATAGGTGTTGTTTGTTTCAGTTCTTTTATTTTCTGAGTTCTATCATCAAATTCCTTGGGAACAACAAGTTCTTTCAGTTTTTCATCTCTCTTTTCTGTATTTACCTGACTGCTGGAAGACTGATTTGGATTTAGTCTTCATTTATTTATAAAAACATCTCTACCCCTCAATTTTATTTTTCTAACATCATCTATGGCATCCATATACCCCTTATGATATTGTTCCAACTCCCCCTTTAAATTATTATCATCTTATGGTGCAAACATATTGTGTTCCTCTTCAGTCAAATAGATTTCAGAATCTAGATCACCAAAATGATGAATATGGTCTTCAATAGACTCTGCACCATCATTATCATCCACATAATTTTAAACAAGCGGTGGTCTTATTGGCTTTTCTTCTTGGTTCCTTGGATTCCTCATGTCTCTTTGTATATTATGTAGGGGTGGGGGAGGAATGGCCCTTCTAAAATTGGGGTTTCTGATCTGGGGTTCATTCTATTCCCAATTCACTGGACTAGCCTCCACAGTCAGCTTGTCCATTAAATTTTCCATGGCTTTCAACATCATTTCAAACTTTACATCATTAGGTGAAGAAACAGTGGAAGTGGAGGGAAGTTCTTCTCTACCTTTCCTCCTATCCACATATGCCCTTTGTTTTATCTTCACACATGCCATCATGTTGGATTCTAATTCTAATGCATCTGTAAACATAGCAGGAAGAGTAGCCGATTTCCTTTCTCTTAACAACAAAGAAAAATCATTATCAAAGGCCTCTGCATAATGAAGTTTAGCAGCACTAGGTGAAGGCTTGATATTATTAGGTATTGAATTATAGACTCTCATGAACCTACTGGAAAACTCATGGACTGACTCAAAACCTCCCTTCTTGAGGCTATTGTACTAGAACATGACTTGTAATGGACTCTGCTTATCATCCCATCTCTCCAGAGATATTGTTTGAAAGCCTACAAAGTTTGGGATAGACCTATCAAGTAAATATCTATACCATTTCTTGGCCTCCCCAGACAAACTTTGTGCAAATAGTCTCATATTAACATCTTCGTGATCTACTTCCTTTAGGTCTATAAAATCATCAAAATTCCCTACGTGATATCTTGTAGAGACATTCCCTTGTCCATCATACAGAGCGATTCTTTGTGCATAGTTCAAAGGAAGGTCATGCAGTGCTGCAGGTAAATCTAATGGAGCAAACCTAGTTTCCGCCACTAGTATAAGTAGGTTAGGAGCGGGTGGTGTAGGATAAATAGCTGGAGGATTTAGAATGGGTTGGGAGCTGGGAAACTGAAAGTTCTAAATAATAGGGGCATTTTTCTTAGCTTTCGTTGAGGTCTCAAGGTTTAACCACAAAGAGTCAAGAAGATATGATTCCAATCTACTAGGGTTAGTCTCAACTTTCTTTTGGTCGGACTTAGATTCTGATTTTGATAGTATTTTTTCAACACTATTTTCCCATTCAGACTCTGGTATATTATGCAAATCTTGAGATCATGACGTACCAAACTGAGGAATATTCACCTTTTCTCTATTTCCACTTCTAAGTATTCTTTATGGATTTTCCACACTATGCAAAGTTTCAGTATTAGGATTACCTCTCGTATGTACTCTCTTGAAAGCCAGGATGTCTCACATAATACTGCTCAAAATGAATGTGGAGTCGCCAAGGAAATGTACAACCTTCTTGTGAATGTATAAAATTATGTTTTCCCAAAGAAATCTCTTCCTTAAAACTTTGCAATCCTTGTCGTTCTTCCCATGGCTGATATGCACTTTTGTCCTCGGAAACGACGCCAATTTGTTAGCACTGTAAATTTACCAAAGGTTGTGAAGATTTGTTCCCAGGTAACAATAGAACCAATTTAGGAAAAAGAGTTGGCTTCTCCAATTCCAGAGAGGGATCTCTCGCAAATGTGAAACAAGGCAAGATATATGGTCACAAAATGAGTATCAAATTATCGGTGGTTAGCAGATGAAACAAATATATAACATTGGGCGATGGAGTAAAGATATTAAGGATATAGGATGATCTGCTCAGGAAAATGATCACATGAGTGAGGTAATTCCTAGATCACAGTCCTTATATTTGGGGTCCGGTGGTATAAGTAGAAAGATGACAGTCCACTAGCATAGAGCACCACAGGGATGAATTCCACGCCAGCTTTGGAAGAGATATTTGGTGAATATTGGAGACAATGGTAGGAGCATATGATTATGAATTCCCAGTCATTATACACTAAGTATACGATATGAAGAACAACACAATGCAGAATATAACAGGAAAAACATTCACACGAAAGGAAAGAAAATCACAGACTGTGATTGAAAGACACACTAGAATTCCTATAAAAGCATATATCTGGTATATAGCTCTAAAACTTGTATTAATTCAAAGGAAATTACAGCAGTATCATAAGTTCAAAAACAACCAACCCCTTCTCCTTCTACAAGGAGCCTAAATTTATAATGCCTCCGACACCCTAGACCGACCTTAGAATCGAAATTAGTTACAACTGAAGAACAACTTCTAACAAATGAGAACGTGGCACACCATGATTTATATAAGACAATAATAATTACATACTATTTGAAAAAATAGGATAAAAATCCTTTTCCTGTGTATCTTGGCTGATGAAAACTGTACAAAATCTGAGAGAGATGACTGCGAATAGGTATGTCTTGAGGAAAACTCTTCGTGCTGCATTCCTAGATATCTTCAAGGTTGCGTTTTAAATTGGCTTGATCCATACAATTGAATTGACTTCCAGAAATCAGGACCAGGAAAAATTCTGATAGCCATGTCATGTGCTAATACTTTGAGATCAGTACTCTTTGTGTATGAGAAAGCAGGGACTGTAGTGTAGTTGGATTTAAAATCAGCTAATAGTTCAAATGCACCAGACAATTTGTCAAACACAATGGGGCCCAACAAGGCATGCTACATATCCCCAAATTTGTTGTCGTCAACCCTACGAAGGACTAATCTCTCCAAATACTCTCCCTGAGTCAACAAGGGTCCCATTTCTTCCCAAAATAAAGGAATCCCCCTGCTTACCAATGGTTTAAATAACGTGATCACCTCTTTGACTTTGTGATCTATAATATCAATCTTGGCCTGTACCATGTCTAGAATCCTATGTTTTCTAACCACTTTTCTGGCTTCAGAAATGATAGCAACTATGTTTGGGATACCATACCTACTGGTATGTTCTTCTCATAAGTTGCTTAGAAAATTGATAACACTTTGAGCTACCGTCGCATATCTCTTGTGCAATTCTCCCTTTACTTTCGAAACATTTTTCTTAGCTATTTCCAAGGCATCCTCCTGATAGGAAATGAAATTTAAATAAGGTATGAACTTATCGGCTTCTGAGATGATTTTATCCTAGATCATATGCCAGCATCCTTGTAAGGCCATTTGGTCAATCACTTGCTTGTTTAACTTGGCATTTTGTTCTAGCAATTCTTAACATCTTTCTATTAACTTCTTCTTTTCTTCTTCTTCTTTCGAAGCCATGTCTTCTAAATTCTTATTCTGCATCTTTAATCATGTAAGCTCCACATCCTTTAGTTTTACCTATGACATAGCGTTATACAAGGAGTTGTTGTCTATATCCTTTCTCTTGTAGCCCTCTTTCCTTGGCTGATAGCTTAACCTTTAAATGCTCTTCACTTTCTTTTAGCAGCTTAGCTTCTTTCTCCAAGTGTTTCTCTTTCTCCTTGAGTTTAAAATTTTTGGCCTTGCAATCAATTAGCTCAATATTCAAAGCCTCTTTTTCCTTCTCAAATTCAGCCAACTAAGTTGTTTGAATGAGCTTGGTAGAAGGGATTTTCAACTTCTTTTTAAGCTCCTGAATTTCTTTTTCTTTCTCTTCCAGCAACTTCTGAGCCAATGCTCCTATATCTACCTGTCCATCCACCTTTATTGATTCATCTTGCAACTTTTGAAAATGGACCTTTAGAGCCTTGTTTTCAACTCTTACTTTCCTCAATAGATCTTGAGTCTTAGTTTTACTAGACTCCAGCTTGGACATCTGCAAAGTGGCTTTTAGCAATCTGGTATTCAGGATATCCTGGGTTTCTTTGTTAAGGTTTATGATATCTGGAGTAGGAACCTGCCCTAGGTTCACCCTGACCTCTAACACTTTATTTTCCATTGACATGGCCAAGGTTAGGGTGTCTTTAGTATGATCTCTCACAGTATTCAATGCTACGCCTAGCCTAGTTAACTACCTTATTTCATCATATAACCTCACTGTCTCATCAAAGGTTTTATCGGTCGTCTCTATGTATGTGTTTAGAAAATCTTCTTTAGAAGCATATTTTCTTGGGGTCTTCCCATCAAATACATACTCCTGCAGTTCTAACCCAACTTTTAAGGGTTCTTCTTGTTTTTGTTTTCCTTTTCTGCTGCTCATCTTCATCTGGCCTCTCATACCCCTTTTCCTTACCTACACTATCTGCTGTTCTAGTTCCAATTTATACTTTTTTGGCGTACTGGCAGTGTCTATATCATCAGTATCCATGGGTTCTACATGGTCTCTCTTCTTATTATTATTTGAAAAAATCACTAATGACGAGACATCTTCAGCCATTGCGACTATGTTGGACAGGTTCATTGGGGAGGAATTTTCCCCAGGCAGGGATGAGGCGGAGTTTTGTTCCATGTTGACATCCTTTGTGGTGTGATTAGGATAATCATCTCAATTCGTAGCTTCCCTAACTACAGCTATCTTTGTGTGTTTAAAAGGTGTATTCTTATTAGCTTGTCTCCTTTTGAAGATCAACTGGTGTGGGTCGTAGTTTATGGCCTGTCCCAAAAGGAATCCCATGCTCCTGAGTAGATTATCAACTAGTGGTAGGGCGGCTCTGCTTTTGATTGAGTATAGCCCCACCTTCCAAGAAAAATTTATCCCTGAACTTTTCCTAAAACTCAAAATGTGTTCTTCTTCAATAGTGAGCCTCTGCCTAACCAATTCCAATGAAAAAATCTTGATTGTCAAAAAGGAGGGAAGGATATACGGTTGATGTACAAAACCGTACAGTCTTATAATTGTTTCAAATTCGGTCAGAAACCAATCTCCTATCCTCTTGTTAGGAGATAGCTGCAACATTTTCTTCATCTCAAGAAACACCCTGGGCAATCTTTCTTGGAAGAAGAGGCCATATATCTCTGCCATCAAGAGGTTCAAGGATTCACATTAATTCTTGGTCATGTCATTAGTGATTACTAACCTTGGTGCCTGTGAATTGTCTTCATTGTTAGAAAAGAATATTTTCAATAAGAAGGATTGAAATATGAACACTTTGGTGTTGTGGAAATTAGCTAACTGAGAACGAATGTTCTGTCAGTTAGAAACTCATCGAACTTAAGACGACAAGAATGAAACGATTGTCTGGGGAGTTCAAGTTTGATCGAACATGTATCTAAGACAGATAGCAGACTCAACAACGGTTTCGTGATATAGCCATTTGTATCTAAACCTAGGAACTGACTGGATAAGGTTATGCACCACTGGGTTTCTTCATTAAATAGACTCAGGTCAATGGGGTAAGACGGAGTGATAAATTCAGCATTAGGTTTTGAATAAGACTTCAGGAAGGCTTCCTTACTTTCGACTGTGGATTCTCGAAAAAGCTGTATAATATTTTATTCCTCATATTCTTGGGACATATGGACAAATTTGTCTGGGACATGGAGGGATTTATGGATGTTGAGAGCTTGAACAGAGTAAAGGACTTTGGAATTGGACCTATTCATGATGACTCCTTCATTGGCGAAAAAATTGCCTGCACACCACTCAACAAACTTGGGGAAATGGGGGGTTTGGTTAACAGAGAAGAAATGGAAAAATGATGTAAAAACACCATAGGTATCTCTACCTTGGTCCTTAAGAACTTCCATTTTACCTTTAGCCACTTCAAATGCTTCGTCCAATAGAATAGTATCAAATATCTCTACATCTTCATCTACGAAGATTTCTTCCTCCTTCCGGTCACTAGCCCCTAATTCTCCATTATCTCCCACCTCTACTACCTCTATCTCTTCTGGTCTATCCATTTTCAAAAGTACTGAGGATGCATTAGGGAGCCTACCTTGTCACTTAGCACCGTTATTTGATCTATCCGCACTGGCACTCTACTTATAGTCTGGGCATTCATCAATCTCTAAGCTCTGGAAAAGACAAAACCCTTTCCAACTCCGCGTAGACACCTTTATAGTTTTCTATACTGTGTAACTCTTGTGTGCCTCCATATAACCTATGCCATAGATCCTTTTCTTTTCAATCTAAGTCTTTGATCTATAGGATCTACCTGCCGAAGTTTCAACATTATCTATGTGTACAGCTCGATTTGGGGGAATCCACATAGATCCTGGATCTCTGAACTATCCTCATTGGGGCCGTTTATTCCCGAGAGCTTTAAAATTCTACCGATCCCTTTTCCTTCAATCGAGTGAGAAACTCCTGATCGCGGAAAGTCCCCTATCCATTGATCAAGATTGATCTCTCTTTGCAACCTTCGATCTTTGCAGACCTTACAAATTTTTGCACATTGAAATACTGACCTTGTCTATGCTAGTTCAGATCTTGGAATTTACCATGAATGCAGATCTATCTCCGCCCTTATCTCCATCGTCTAATTGCTTCTCCCTTTAACACATTCCGCGATTCAGAAAAATTACTGTGGTTGAGCACGTTCACCATGCGAAAAGTTTTAGTGTCATTGATCTGGTGTTGGATCAATCTCAACTCTCCAACACTACTTCCATTTAACATATTCTGCAAATCCCAAGGTCGCATTCTACCTTGCATCTCTGCTCTGCGGAATCTCCCTCTGTCGTTGATCTTCACCTCCTTGGATCTGACCCATCAATTCATGACTTTCTTCACCTTATTCTTGTCATTGCTTAATCTAAAGGTAAAATGGCCTACTAGCGTAGATTCGAAACCATTTCATCATCTAATTGTCCATCATGAATGCTTCATGTGTCCCAGATATCATAAAGGGTGCCTTCATGGTATTTCTAATAGGGTCATTTTCCAAAATCTCCAGTAATACAAAAATATTTCAAAATATGGTGATAACATTACCAATTTAGGGATTTTTCATAAAATAAAGATTTTCTCTCTCCTTTTCGAAAATCAGAGGCTATCAGTAAAAATATCAGACTGTTAGCTTCTCGAAAAAATACTTTCTCCCCGAAAAATATCAGACTTCCCAAGTTGTACTTGAGCTGCCCGTTCTGCTTGATCCATCCTTCACTATTTCCTGTGATCTCTTACCTACCCTAAAACCCTTCCATGCTTCCTGTGGCCCTTCTTCCTACCCGACTTCCCTCCTGCTAGTTCCTGACTACCCATGTGTAGGCTTGGTGTTGCTGGGAATCTTGCCCGAGTCCTCATGGGGTGGCTCATGGGTTTCCTTGAGGGCTATGCAGCCACCGGCTTCTACAACACCCTCAAGGGTAAGCCTTGAGGGATACCTGGAGGTGTTGTGTACTCATAGATTACCTAAGGGTTAGCTCTAGGGATAGCCGAGGGTGCCCAATGAGCCTCAGCCCTCACGTCTTAGGGATGCCCATAAAAATTAGTAAAACAAATCTTGTGAGAGAGAAGAAAGAGCTTCCCGGATTTTGTCTTGGATGCCTGGAAAAATAAGAGAGCTTCCCGAAAATCACATCAATACTCAATAATGGCTATCAAAGAGGGAAACGACAGCATGATTGACGTCACAGTTAATGATAGCAGATCCGAAAGGCAGGGTGGTAGAATTGATGGCGTATTTAGCACACACATGAATGTCTATTGGCAAGGGGTTGGAGATAGGTCAGTTGCGCAACATCTAGGATGTTGTGCATACTCATGAGGCACCACACAAGGAAAAGATAGCGCAATAGGAGAAAAATAGTCCATTTTTATGTCATGTTTGTACTCATTGACCATTTCTTTAGAATATTGGTCCTTAATGGTTAAATTAGTTAGAAGTTGTTAGGAGTTAGTTAGAAGTGGACCTTGAATGTAAAGGCACAAGCCTATATATAGAGTTAGAATTTAAAATGTAAGATACATCAAAGATAGGAGAGACATCAGATATAGATATCTTTTGGTCAATGAATCCATGAGAGATTGAATCTTGTGTTATTTTGTGGGTTGATCATTCTCTGGTTGTGGAGAAGTACTGTATGTTTTGGATCTATTGCACAGAAGTAATATGACACGATAGATGTTGCTCTGAATTTGTCTTTCATGTCTCTTTTATGTCCTTATGTGTTGTGATATCAATGATGCATGTTTTATGGACTTTCTTTATGAATAAATAATATGATACTGCTACGATGAATAAGTAAATGATGCAATATGTTTAGATTTGTGTTTATACCAATAGATCTGTGATGAATGTTGTGATACCTGATGAATGGATCTCTTAGATCTAATAATTATGCTGATAAATCGTTGATGCCTCAATCCTCCTCCTTACTATCAGAAACTTGGTTCCAAAAGCTCTCCCTCAAACATCTCGGGTGAGACTTCATCCGCTCTGCGGGTGTTTTTGGGCAGGGTAAAACCTGTCTAGGCTAGTGCTCGGGGAGATCGCACTGGTTCGACGTCGACAGAGCGAGAACCCCTATCGACGAGGCTTTGTTGGTGGGTTTTGGCCAGAAAATGGTTTCATTTCCAGAACCTCATTGCAACTGAGAGGAGGATATGTTGTGGCATCCGACGAAACCAGATATTTAAGATTGGTTTGACCTAAGTGTTATAGCTGATTTCACCACTCCAGGTGAATCACACTTTGTATGGACTTCCCCTGTCCCGTTGCAGACTCCTTAGACCCCATGGACCATTTTTTTCCTTTTATGTTTCCTTGATCATCCCTAAAAACATGTGAAAAATTATACACACGAATTTTAAACCTATAAGCGCGTATATACGTGGGTTTGACCACTAAAACCGCGTACATCGAGATGTGTGCATAATACAAATATTTTTGGATTTTTCCTTGACATGGATCCGACTCATTTGACTCCTAGCCTTCCCTATGCCTTGAGATCGCTCAGATTTTACCTTTCATTACCCCTTTGAAAGCTATATAAGGAACCCCTTGGTACATTGAAGGAGAAAAAAGAGAGAATTGAGAGCAAATAAACTATAGTCCATTGTTACCAGAACTTATGCTTGAGTCTGCATCCCTTTGTCCCTTGTATCACTAGTGTGTTCTTCCCATGCTTGCCTTTTGCTTGTGAGCTTGCTATCGAGAGATGGAGGATTGAGGTGGTGGAGGCCCAAGTGGGGGATTCAGTTTCTCCGGTTCAAAGACGTGCCGTTAGAGGTTGTATCTTGTAATCTCTGATTTATATTAATAGAAATATCTTTTCCTGTCCAATGATGTGTGTTTGAATGAATATTTTATCCATGGGATTATGTCAAATGCTTGTACATTATTGATTATATATGCTAGAATAGATCTAACACCATGATATATAGAATGCTTGTATTGTTTACTTGTTGTTGAGGAAGTAATCTATCAATTCAAGATGAAGATTGGAAAGCTCAACGAGGATCTACTTCAACCGTCCGGAATAAGGTACGAAGTCTGATCCTTTAGTGTTAGACATTTAATTTCTATTGCATATTGGAAAGGATTGATTTCTGGAGTCAAGCTGTCTGTTGTGGTACCCCAAGCCATAGGAATTTCTCTCCGTAACAGAATTGGCGATTCTATTGGGGAGTTCCTAGTAGTTGTCCTTTGGGGGTTGTTTTATCGGCATTCAATGAATTTGAATTGCTCTTTCTCTCTTGATTCTGTGTCAGGTCTGGGGGTATGTATGCCTAGTAGTGTCTGATTGGTGTGCAATTTGTCTCAGCCTATTTGTTTGCCTTGTGTTTATGCACCTTTCTTCCTGTACGCGAGTTTTTAACTCACAGTCGCGTATACACGCGGTTTTCTCTGCGATTTTCACGTATACACGTGGGTTTACTGTGATCAGTCGTGTATGCCCTTGCTTTTACCTTTTTGTGGGAGTTAATTGGTTGCTGGGTGAATTCTGATATTTGCTGAGTCTCCTTTGGCACTGCCTGAGTCTGTTTAGACCTCTGTTTCTGACCAAGAACGTTTTTTTTAGGCTAATTTTTTTTTTAAGGTTCTTGTCATGGCATTTTCGATCTTTTGTTTGATATTAGTGCATTAGAGTTCTTTTAACTTAGTGCTTTGCTTGAGTGTTGTTTGTGTGTGCTTGCAGATTCTAGGGGTCGTAGAATCATTCTTTTTCTTTTTGCATCTCATTTTATTTCAAAAAATCCAAAAACATTTGCTTATCATCATTCATTGCATTTTGCATCTTTGCATTGTACTTGCACTAGATTTCCTTTGGAGTACTAGTTAGGAATTCATATAGGAAAAGTTTGCATTCATCATTTGAAGAAAAATTGTGCATTTCACGTAGTAGCATACCCTGTTTTCATGGACACAATGTATTTGCATTGATTGTTAGGTGTGCATTTTACTTCATGTTGCATCATAACACCATTAGTTGCACGGTCATATCCCTATTTTAAGTAATAAAGCCAATTAAAATCAAAGCTAAATTAAAATGAATTACACTTTTTTCTTTTCTAGGGTGCACCAACAAGCTCAGGTTTTAGGATCTTGGAATAGTTCATTGTAAGTTAATTCTCCAAGATCACTAAACAACAACATGTATGTGTCTGTCCAGGTCAGTGTGTGAAATCCTTGGTATAACCATTGTTTCTTAGGATACTCCTCTCAAAAGGGATTTAAGCACGAGGCAGTGTGAGTGGTTATTGATTGGGATGACCCCTAGTCATAACTAAGTAGCACCGAAGATATTTCTAGGATTGTATTCGTATATGGGGGCTCTTTCGAGAGTTTCGGGCTTTGCTACCCTGCCCATACGGTCAATCCTTCCTATGACTGTCCGCCTGAGCATTGATTATATTGAGGTGACCTTAGTATCCTTACCTAGGATATCGAGGGGGTACTTTGTAGGGGTTATTCTACAGGTGTCCTGGCCAGGTTGGGGTCGGACAGCACAGTCGCTTTACACGTTGAAGCTGAGGGCCACAATAATTGGTTACGTACCTCCGCTTGTTGTGTATGGGAGTCTCAAGCCTATCCTAGGCGAGACATACCTGCTTCATTCGGGAGCTCATTTATCCAGCCCTTGTTTGCCTACATTTGGCTTTAGATTTTATTAGTGATTTCTCTGTGCACGATAGTTGGCTTAGGGTTTACGTAAATAGAGAGTCTTTTCTATTTTTTGAGTCATTGTGGATTCGAGTGCGGCTCCTCGCCATTCTCGTTGTTTTGCAGGACTTCTTCCTTCTACTTCTCCTCCTCCTTTGGGAGAGAGACCTAGACAGTCCAGGAAGACTATTTCACACATTAATTCACACACCATGGGAGACTATTTAGAATATATTCCTGAACCACCTCCTCCCATTCGTGTAGATGATGGGGAGTGTACTCCTACTTACAATCCTTCACCCGACTTGGCTGAGTTAGGTCCTGTGATTTCTGAGATAGGAACTATGCATGATAGACCTACTCACTTTAGGTTTGATTCCCCATTGACGTGTTACCAGTATGGAATTCCAGAGGATTCCAAGACTCATTTTGAACCCTCCAGCGCTAGCTACAATAGTTATGCTATGTCTGGCTTCCCTACACATGATTTGGCATTTCATGCCGAATGTGACTTCAAGCCTAACACTATGCCTGGGGGCACTCTCATTCCTTACCATGCGGAGAGGTTTGGGAGCACTAGTCACATTGCACCTTCCATCCCAGTGGTGGAAGTTACATCACATATCCCTCCTAGGTCTAGGGTTAGCGATCTGATTAGGATACCAGATCCGAGATGAGTGACGATAGGCGGTAGCACGTATATTATTACTCAGATTCCTTCATCCTCAGTCCCTATTTCTTCAAATGTACATCCTCCACCTTATTCACGTGGTCCTTCAAGCCGACACATGGCTACGAGTCAGGTCCGTACTGCGTTTACTAGACCAATTGTGACTTAGGTTTACATACCACCTGTTGCTTTGGGAGGCTATGTTCATACTTCTAGAGGTCATGTTACTACTTTTGGGGCGTATATCCCTAATTCCGGTATGTATATCCCTACTTTCTGGAGTGTATCTTCCTACCTACGGAGTGTCTCATGGGGCATTGCATGCGATGACTTATGGACCCTATTATGGGACACAGTATGGAGAGGGTTCTTCACCTTATGGGAGCGGGTATCAACAACCAGCTTACTCTCCTAATTATGGATTTGTAGCTCCTACTAGTCAAGGTCCACCGCACTATGGTGCTTCCACGCCACCCTATATGGGTCATACAGGAGGAGGACACTATGGCCAAGGCCATGGTGGTAACTAGTCCTATATGAATCAGGGAGCGGTCCATCGACCTCATCATCCTGGGCTCCCTTTCCTCATGATGCTCAATCTTCCTGAATTATCGAGATTGATGAATGATCGTGTGTCTCATGACCTGGCTTGGCCGGCTGTCCCTACCAAGCTTCCTTCGGACATACCTAAGTTCAAGGGCGAATCGGGAGAGGATCCGAGCGAACACGTTACTACATTTCACCTATGGTGCTCTTTGAATTCCTTACATCAGGACTCAGTCCATTTGAGACTATTTCAATGCACCCTTACAGGGCCTGCCGCAAAGTGGTATATAGAGCTACCTAGGGGAGCTTTCGCTTTGTTCGACGACCTTGCGATGACTTTTCTTAATCACTTCTAGCTACCAGTACGTTATGACGTTGGTACTGAAATCTTGTCAACATTTCGGCAAGATAAAGCCACACATATCTCTGATCATATTCAAGAGTGGCGTAGATGGAAGAGGTTAATTAAAGATTTTATACCACCGGAATTCTTCCTCGAGTGGTTCCTCAAGTCATTATTGCCATATATAGCAAAGGATGTTTCCACATCCGAAGTGCAGAATGAGGAACAAGCAATTTTTAGGGCACAGGAACTAGATTTGATTTATGCTCAGTCTGGTTTGTTGTATGAGATTATTCCCAATGCTCCTCGTTCCAGTTTCAATCCCAAAGTCAAACCTGGACCACATGCCGATGGCATTATGGGTTGTACGAGTGCGAAACCTGCGGATTCGGTTGCAAAACAGGTTAGTCAATTATCAATCAACCAATCTACTTCAGGATAAGCTACGACTTCATCTCAACCCACCCAAACGACGAGTGTACTTTCCATGCAATCGTCGGACCAAAAGGGTAACCAGCAGCCCGGACGGAATAGAAAAAAGGGTAAAAATAACCAAAAGGGTGGGAATAAGAATGAGAATGCTAACAATAATGACAATAACGGCCGAAATGTTGGGGGGGGGAAGCAAGCTAAACGTAAGGTTAATTTCCCTTGCAAGTTGTGTAAGGACGATCACCTCACTTACTTATGCCCTCCTATTGAAGAAGCTTCGAGATTCTTGGCACAGGGCCCAGTTGTGCTAACTAACCCTTTACCGCATAATCAAAACATGAACTCGAAGTCCCATGACCAGTCTGGTGATGATCATGATCCACCGGAGGGTAGTGGTCGTGGGTGCATTAACATGGTCCATGCTGCGAAAGTTGTGACCCGTGCGAAAGATTATGGTTCGTCACAACCCAGCCCAGGCAAAGAGCTTGATCCACCAAGGTCTCCTTTGCACATTGAGAAACCTATGGATAAACCTGAGACTATACCTCACATTCCTAAGGGATTCCTTAAGCGTTCAGGGCATAATCCAAATGCCCGAGCCGCCTAGAACTATTCAGTTGTCAAGGATTTGGGACACACTCCTTGTGCGATGTCTACATTGGAAGTGCTTCAGATTTGTCCTCCACAAAGGAAGGCGTTGCTTTCTACCCTTGGTGTGAATGATGATGATTCTTCCTCTGTGATTAAATTTGAAACCGCAGGACTTCAGCCTTGCTTTCCCTACTATGTGTCACTTTTGGTTCACGTAGAATGTCTTAATATGACCGTCAAGCGCACTGTGATTGACGAGGGCGCTGCTGCTTCTGTAATGTATTTATCCTGTTGGAAGGGTCTGGGTTCTCTTGAGCTATCTAAATCAGTGACTATGTTAACTGCTTTTGATGGGAGATCTTTTAGACCGCACGGCATCCTTCCTTCCCTTAAATTCCGGTTGGGAGGGAATACCGTAGCGATAGAGGTCGAGGTGGTTGATGCGCCCCTTGACTACAATCTCTTGCTGGGTAGGAACTAGATGTATAGTATGCAAGCCATTGCTTCTTCCTTGTTCTGCATTGTATGCTTCCACATAACGGGAATATCGTAACGATTGATCAAATGACATTCATGAATCTGTCTGTTACTGCATCTTCAGGAGATTCGATCCCGATCGTTGAGCATTCTCAACCGACAACTGGGAGTGTGGGTGTAGGCATGTATCCATCCCTCATGGGAAGATTTAGTTGTCCTGCACTGATCCTCATAATAGGATCTAGTTTCGATGAGGCTTCGATAGCTACGACATCAGTGTCTTTTCACACGAGTCATATGGAAGATCCTTGGATTCTTCCTACACCGAGTACTTCGAGTGAGCCCGTCGAGATGAACGCGCCATTGCCTACAGCTATGATAGCTTATAAAGCTAATCTCAAGTCTATTGCAGAGCCTAGTCCTTCCTCTTCACGGATAAAGGACGAGGACCCTTATGTGCTGCCGGCATGGGCAATACAGTATTCTCACACGCATGACTACATTGATACGGTTTTCCCTTCAGATGAATCAATTATTGAGGCTATGTCAGGAGTTGAGCCACCATGGGAGGAACTTCATCATAGATCATACTTTCTTCCAGATCTTGACCGCTTGGAGTGTGAGGATTTTAGGGCGGTTCTTAGTTAGAGAGTTGGTAGTCCTATGGTTCCATTAAGCTCTCCTGGTCTAGTGGCTGATGGAAACATGGCAAACATATCTTCAACGATTCCTATCAACATCTCTCACAATCCTGGCATGATACAGAATGTCTATATTAGGGCAGAATGTTCCCATGCTGAGATTCTTGAATACACTGAGCTATTTAAGGAATTTCGTGATATTTTTGCTTGGTATTACGATGAGATGCCAGGTATTGACCCTCGTATTGTCGAGCACGATATTAAGACTTACCCCAACGCTAAGCCTATTCAACAACGTTTACATGCGGTGAATCCTAGGAAAGCACCCACGATTCAGGCAGAGATAGAGAAGCTGTTGAAAGTTGGTTTCATATATCTTGTTCCCTTGATGGAGTGGGTTTCAAACCCCATTCCGATTGATAAGAAGCAGGGAGCGATCCACATATGTACTGATTTCCATGATTTAAATCGTGCCTGTCCTAAGGACAACTTCCCCACACCATTTATCGATCAGATTTTGGATGAGTGTGTGGGTAGTGAGGTGTTCTCCTTCATGTATGGCTTTTTCAGATATAATCAGATATAGATTAAACCTGAGGACCAACATAAGACTACATTTATTTGTCCTTGGGGAATGTTTGCATATTGAAAAATGCCTTTCGGCTTTAAAAATGCCAGAGCTACATTTCAGCAGGCAATGACCTTGATTTTCCATGATCTCAAATCAATTATCGAGGTATTTTTGGATGACCTTGCTGCTCATTCTCGGATAAGAATGCGTCATCCCTATCACTTGAGATTGGTGTTCGAAAGATGCCGGCACTATTCAGTTAGACTAAATCCTCATAAGTGCATCTTTTGTGTGAAATCAGGGCGTTTGTTAGGATTCATCATTTCTAAAGAGGGTATAAGAGTCAACCCTTTGAAGGTTGAGGCAATACTTCAGTTGTCTCCCCCGAAGAATATACGTCATCTTCAGTGTTTGCAAGGCATAGCAAACTTCTTATGAAGATTTGTTGTCAACTTTGCCAATTTGACTAGAGGCTTCATGCGTCTCTTGAAGAAGGACACCATTTTTTATTAGGATGAGCAAGCCCAGGAGTCCTTCGATGCACTCAAGAGAGCCCTAGCATCGGCCCCAGTGATTAGTCCCCCGGATTATAGCCATGATTTTCTATTATATGTGGCCACGTCCTTAGAGACGATTGGTATGGTTTTGGTTCAAGAGGATGAGGAGCTCCAAGAGCATGTCATATATTACTTGAGCTGAAACCTTATTGACGCAAAGATTCATTATTCTCATGTCGAGAAGCTTGCTTTAGCTACCGTACATGCATTTCAGCGATTGAGACATTATATTCTCCTTCGCTAGACCTTGGTTGTAGCCCATGTCAATCCGTTTCAATTTGTCCTCACCCGAAGGATGATTGGGGGAAAGTATAATAAATGGATTGTCATTCTGCAATAATTCGATCTCGACTTTGTTTCGGGAAAATCGAAGAAGTCTTTAATTTTTGCAGAGCTTATATCAGATTTCCCGAGTGAGGCCGAGGAGTTGGTTTGTGAAGATACATTTTTTGATGAACACATCTTCTTAATCTCAACGTTAGACCCATGGTATGGGGATATCATAACATATTTACAAACACTGAAGACCCCTACTCACCTCTCGTGAGATGAACGACGATGATTACGTCACGTCTCTAAGAACTACCTCATAGTGGACAATACTTTGTACCGTCATGGGGTAGATTCCATTTTACGACATTGTTTAACTCATGAAGAGGCCAAGGTAGTGCTAAAATATTGCCACGGAGGGGCGTGTGGTGTTCATTTATCTGGGCTTTCTACAGCGCAAAATATTTTAAGAGTGGGTTATTTCTTGCCGTCGATATTTAAGGATTGTGTTGATGCGGTCAAGAGGTGCCACCCTTGCCAGGTGTTTGCACGTAATATGCACTCGAAGCCTGCCCCATTACATCCCATTATCACCGCCGATCCCTTCACTAAGTGGGGGCTCGATTTTATGGATTGGAACACAGCTTCAGCTGGGGGGCACAATCATGTTATAGTGGCTATTGATTACTTCACGAAATGGGCTGAGGCTATGCCTATAGTAAAATCCGACAGTGAGACAGCTGCTCACTTTGTGTTCAACCAAATTATTACTCGGTTCGGGATTCCAAAAGAGCTTGTCACTGAACATGGCTCGCACTTTCAGAACCATATGATGGAAGAGTTGGCATCCAATTTAGGGTATAAGCAAGAGAATTCCTCTTCTTACTACCCCCAAGCGAATGGACAGGTAGAGGCAGTGAATAAATCACTCAAGTCCATTCTCCAACGAACCATCGCACAAAGCAAGAACAATTGGCACATCATGTTATATCCTGCTTTGTGGGAATATTGAACTGTTGTTAAGACTGCCACTGGTTTCTCTCCATATCAACTTGTACATGGAGTGGAGTTGATATTGCTGGTTGAATGTGAAATTCCTTTGTTGAAGCTAGCTGTAGAAATCTTACTGGACACTTCCCCATTGGAGGAGCATTTGGTTCACCTTGAGCAACTTGATGAGCAGCATCGGGATGCGTTGGTGGCTCTAGAAGTTAATAAGCGTCGCATAAAGGTCCAGTATGACAATTCTATTCGTCCAAGGGCATTTAGTGAAGGAGACTTGATCCTTTTGTGGGATCAACCGAAAGAACCCTTGGGGGCAGGGAAATTTAATCCTATGTGGCGTGGTCCTTACGTGGTCAAGCGTTTGTTAGAGAAGGGTGCGTATGAGTTAGTGGATTACGAAGGAACGGCCTTGGCGGAGCCTAGAAATGGGCTCTATCTCAAAAAATACTATGCATAATATTCATCCAAGGCTACTTATTGTATATTATTATACAGCTTTGCATAGTTAGGTCTTTTTCTTATCGTGATCGGGTTTGTGATTAGTTTCCGTTTCTTTTGGCAGATGTCAATGGAATCTTCCACCTACATAGGATTCACGGATGGTGCAAGCCGTCACACTCAACACTCAACCTCTACTGCTTGGGTGATTTATACTCCTATGGGTCAGGTCCTATATTCAGGAGGCGTATGTCTACGGCCATCTTCCAACAATGTTTTTTAAATACAGCGCCATTATCGAGCTTCTACGGGATGCCATCTTACATGGCGTTCTGTCTCTTGAGGTACGTCTTGATTCAGAGTTAGTAGTGTCACAGCTCAATGGTTTGTACCATGTTAGAGATCCGACGTTATTGAGAAGATTCTTGCGTGTGAGATTGTTATAACGAAAATTTGACAATATAACATATATACACATTCCAAGAAATAATAATCAAGTTGCTGACTCATATGCTAACTACGTGTTAGATTGGAATTTGTTTCATTCACAATAAATTAATCACAAACACAATTTTTACACATGTAAATAAATAAATCGATCACCATAAAACTTTTTATATACATCAAAAATGTGATAATACATAGTGTTATGATACAAAATTGGGGCTTTCAAGCCACCATCATATAATACACGGTAGTACAAAATGTATACACTCCCAGGTGTCTAATCCTATGGAAGAGGAGGAGGGTTGTGATCATGGAAGGTCACTACGGCTCTAGCTAGCCATCGGAATAAACGCACCCATGCGTGTGGTACACCTACCACTTGCCGCTGCATCGCCTTAGGCAAGTCCTCGACTTGCGCCATGGGAACTCTATGAGTCAATCCCACAAAATTGGTATGAATGCTTTGGAGCATCCGCTCCGCATCCACACCCATGATGTCATCTCCTCTTCCCCTCCATCTATGACGAGGGAAGCCTTATGGCCGCTATGGTCCCACATTTGCACACAAATGGTAGATGTCACTATGTGTTATCGCCCAAAAATATGTCTTTTTTATTCCAAATAATCAAGAAAATACAAAAAAATTAAATAACTCAAAATTTAAAAATAGAGGGTTGAGATTCGTTACCTATATCACCATATGTTGATCCTGGTGGTAACGGCATGTCTGGTTCCCCCCGAAAATCTATCCCTGCGTAGGGGTAGTCATCGATGGCAACTATCTGTCATCGCCACCATGGAAAGAAGTCAGCTGGATATGGGTTGGCCACCCTACCACCCCCCAGTCTGTGCATAGCATCTGCCCAACGCCGTTGGGCCAGATCTCGAACCCCATGAAGAGGAACGTCCACTCTGGGGCTCAATCCTGGAACACGCTCGAAGAAAAACGTGCTCAAAGTACTGCTGAACCTAAAGTTCCACACCCTTCCTTCCTTACACTCACTGAGCTGATGTTTCATGTTGCTCAGTAGTGTAGTGCTCTAGTCATAGATCATGGGTCTCATGCACTCCACAGCATAGAACATCAGAGGCCGCAAGGCCTGGTGGAGTGATGCCAAGCTGGCTATCCTACCCAGTGTCAATAATATGGCCTTTAGGCCCAGCACCTGTATAACATTGGTAGGAACCTGACTCCCCACCTTCTCTGTGTCTGGATAATAGTACACTGCAATGTACTCATCGATAGTCAGACCACCCCCTGGCCCACCACGAAAACGAAGGTTCACCACTTCCCCTTGTCCAGAAAGCCTAGTAATGAAGTATATGTCCTCCACCTCTATGGTGAGGAACATCCCATATATATGGAAGGACTCCGAGTCTGGATCCCAGTAATCCACCAGCATCTGTAATAGTCTTGGTTTGGCCCTCAAACCACCAAGACACCAAAACTTGTAGAGTCTGCATGCACATAGAGCTTGTTGATCCATTAAATCATCCCTTACTGCTTCCTCTACTTCACCATGCTCACTCTCTCTCCACTCTAGGACCATCCAGCACAAGAAATTGCAAATTTTCCCATTAGTTTATTGAAAAAACCATATGCACGGCCTCATACGCGACTGTTTTCAAAACAGCCGCGTATGTACACGGGTTCGAGGGCATTTCCGCGTATGTCCAGCCCTATATGTGGAAAAAGCCTCGATTTCCACGTGGGCCGTAGCGCTCATTTTGGGTTTGCCTAGAAACCTTATTTGACCATGAAAATTCATAAAAATTGTATCAAAATGCAAGAGGAGAGCATGAGTAAATACCTGGAAGAAACGGTAGTGGATTCCGCCGGCTAGATCTCCTGGAATTCGCTGTTGAAAATTAGAGCTCAAATGGGTAAAAGTTTCAAATGATTAATAATATTTTGAATTATTTACTATTTATAGAAATTTTTCAAATATTTGAAAATTTTTACCCCCTTTCCTATAGTTTCGACATTTTCTAACCATTTTGGACCGTTTTTGACATAATTCGTGATGTAGAGGACCTTTTTCAGTGCCATTTCAGCCATTGGATTGACCCGTTCATACCGATCTCAGGTATCATGTCTAAACTGGCATATAGGTTAGGCTTCATCACTGTTTGCATTTTGCATAACCTTATGACCATCTCATCATGACCTTAGGTACGAACCCACTCTATTATGTCACGGAACCTTCTTGCTGCTTAGAAGTGGCATGATATGAGTGGTAGAGCTTCACTTTACATGGGTACCCTAGTTAGCGCCTTATTTGCATTTGGTTCCCATGCCGACGTTTTCTCCTTTAGGGTGTGGGAGTCCGTTGTATAGTATTGCCATGAAATTTCGCAAGAACCTCATACTCCTCTTGATCTTTTGTTGGCCTATTTCCCTCAGGACTCCCTCATGTCAAGTTGTGAATGCATTATCATGAGCTTTTCCTACCTTATTGAGATTTATGTTGGCTTCCCTGACATTTCATTTCAGCCATATAGCCCGAGCTTGTCTCATGTCTAGCCATGCAGAGCCATTTTTTATATCCTTCATAGCTTGATTCCCTTTTTTACTGGGAGGGGATTTTTCCCCCGAGTGTCAATATCCTACACATGTATCCTTGCATTGAGAATAGGTATGTTTCACTGCTTGGAACTAGTTTGTTTTCCCTTATGACACTCATCTCCTCCTAGTATGAAACTATAAAGCTATTTTATTCTTTTTTCAAGCTTTTTAAATAACTGAAAAAGTCCAAAAAAATCAAAAAACCAAAAAGCTGGACAAGGAAAGATGTTATCTGTGGTAGCTGTCAATTCGTGTCACCTTCGAACAGAGCACTGTATATCACATCCATTGGTTGGGTTATAGTTTGACTTTAGGAGCTGTACTCGTTTAGCTGAGTTTATCTCCACCGACTGGTTAAGCTTCCAGTCCCTACAGAGCCTCTATTGATGCCTCCTGTGTCGTAGAGATGTCCCAGTTTGTATATCGAGTCTATGTTTCCTTCATTCAGTCACCATACGTCGTTATGCTCTTGTTCAAAGGAAGTTGAAGCCTGAGTTGGCCATTCCTCAGTTATCTTGACTTTGCATGTCGGCCATTCCCGGTAGAATTATTGGTTCGTGCACCTTATGATTGAGTCCTTCCACATTATACAGCTTTGCTGAGTACCTCATGTTGGATGATGGGGGATGCCTTAATGCCCTCCTTCCAGCGGATTTCATCCCATCGACTTTAGATCATTTATTCTAGGATTGGAATCTAGAGTCATTTTGAGTGCCTTGATACTTGCAGTCATCAGTGGCAGGTTCTCTTGCCATCGACAGTTTTTGGGAATACATCAATGTCCCCTTATCGATGGATCCTCTCAAGTGTTTGACCTCAATACATTTATTCACACTTGTTAGTTTGCACTCTAGTACCTTGATTCCCATTTTCATTATCGGTGGGTGATCTCGCATCTATTAACAGTATACATTAATGACCGGTAATCAGACGATGGAATACTATGTTCGACCTTGACACCTCTATTCGCATAGTAGGACATGTACTCGTAGTGGTTTGTGTAGAAGAATTTCCAGATTGGTGGCATTTCTTATATGCTACCTCCTTGATCATGCCAGTGTTCATGAGATTTTAGCTCTCGTGACTTGATTCCAGTATATATCAGATATTTCCACCACTATGGAGATCTTGATCTATTATATCTTCAGCCATTATGGAGATCATGGACCTTTGTATATCTTCATCATGGAGATTCTGATCTATGTATATTGTACATGGCTATGACCACATATGTGATATCATGTATCATGCCTATTCACGGCCATTGTACTCTTATGTATCCGGGACTGCTATATGTGTTTGCAGTTATGTGCAAAGTTGTATTAGTGTACCATGCTGATTGGGTGGCTGGTCTTCCATTTGGGATCCTTCATCACTCCACTTTTGGGATGGACTTATAATCTATTTCGGCCATCGTATGACCCCTCTGACCTCACACATTAGGGGGCATCTATTATAGCTGATTTCACCACTCCAAGTGAATCACACTTTGTATGGCCTTCCCCTGTCCCGCTGCAGACTCCTTAGACCCCATGGACCATTTTTTGTCCTTTGATGTTTCCTTGATCATCCCTAAAAACATGTGAAAAATGATACACGTGACTTTTAAACCTATAAGCATGTATATATGCGGGTTTGACCACTAAAACTGTGTACATCGGGATGTGTGCATAATCCAAATCTTTTTGGAGTTTTCCTTGACATGGATCCAACTCATTTGACTCCTGGCCTTCCCTATGCCTTGAGATCGCTTGGATTCGACCTTTCATTACCCATTTGAAAGCTATATAAGGAACCTCTTGGTACATTGAAGGAGAAAAAAGAGAGAATTGAGAGCAAAGAAACTATAGTCCATTGTTGCCATAACTTATGCTTGAGTCTGCATCCCTTTGTCCCTTGGAGCACTAGTGTGTTCTTCCCAAGATTGCCTTTTTCTTGTGAGCTTGCTATTGAGAGATGGAGGATTGAGGTGGTGGAGGCCCAAGTGGGGGATTCACTTTCTCTGGTTCATAGACGTGCCGTCAGAGGTTGTATCTTGTAATCTCTGATTTATATTAATAGAAATATCTTTTCCTGTCCAATAATGTGTGTTTGAATGAATATTTTATCCATGGGATTATGTCAAATGCTTGTACATTATTGATTATATATGCTAAAATAAATCTAACACCATGATATATAGAATGCTTGTATTGTTTACTTGTTGTTGAGGAAGTAATCTATCAATTCAAGCTGAAGATTGGAAAGCTCAATGGGGATCTACTTCAACTGTCTGGAATAAGGTACGAGGTCTGATCCTTTAGTGTTAGAAATTTAATTTCTATTGCATATTGGAAAGGATTGATTTCTGGAGTCAAGTTGTCTATTGTGGTACCCCAAGCCATAGGAATTTCTCTCTGTAACAATAAGACTACGAGAGTTCACCGAAGCTGAGAACAAAAACCCAAAGTTGACAACAAACGCATGGCTGGCGAGGTACATTCACGACGGTCCTCATGAATGGTTTTTCTCTGAGTTTCCCATCATACTCTACGAGTGGTTGGCATGATTCACCTACAAGAAGCGCAACTTCCAGGGAGGAGAGTTGATGTCCTGGACCCATGAGCTAATTTAGGAACTACAAGAGACTAACAATAAGGCATCAAAGGCTGTCGAAGTTTGGTTGGACAGTATTATGGAAGGATACATCACTGAGTTCGCAGTTGATACCAACAATTCCTCTAGCGAGGAAGAATGGGAATTATTCAACGGACCATGAGGTAGGTTCTTACTGTCTTTGCAATTGTCAATCAAGAGGCTTGTTTGTGAAAAGGGCATACTAAAGATGCACCTCGAGTAGTAAAAAACTGGTGTGTGGAGACTGTGAACACCGTGATAGAAGGGGGCTGATGAATGGAAAGATAAGGGGTAGATGGGTGTAAGTTTCGATGAGACTACGAGGGAAGCCGAGGAAGAGAGTGGTTGTACAAGGGGAGGAGAAAGGTTCCGAGTATAGAAGAGGTAGAGGATAGGGGAAGGTCCTGATACGATCAAAACGCAAGACCATGAAGGACAACCACATGGGATGAAGCGGCCCTATAGTGATGAAGAAGATGAGCAGACCCAAGCTACACCCAGGGTAGAAGCAAGGTCAAAACCTGGTAGCAACATGTCCACACCTCCACGCAGTCTCCACCATCAAGAAAATATACGCAATCTACGTCGACGTGTCTGACATGCCAAGCAGCATCCAGTAGTAAAGTAACATCTGTAGGAAGAAGGTCTAGGATGGCAGGAGACGATATAAAGCTACCTATGTTCCATGGAAATGACACTGATGACCCAGAACAATATTAGTTCTTATGTGAGGCATTCTGGACTGCTAGACAGACTATAGACAATGATGTAAGGAAAGGCCAATTAGAGACTACCCTCTAGGGTCGTGCGCTTGATTGGTATATGAGATTCATTCAAGTCCCACAAGGGACCACAATGAAGACTTTGGATGACATTCGGAAGGGATTGCTTGAAGAATTCAAGAAACCAAAATATAAAGCGTAGTATATTATGGAGCTGAAGGAAATTAAACAATTCCCTGATGAGAGGGTTTGGGATTTTGATCAGAGGTTTAAGATGCCGATGGCATGGGTTAGCTTCGATATGGGTGACGTCCAACACAAAGAATGGTTCATTATGGCGTTGGTCCCTCATATCCGACATCCATTGATGTAGCAAAAGATCGCAACACAAAGCGAGGCTATGGAAATATCCATGAAGCTGGAGGCTTCACCTGTTAGAGAAACTGATGTTGGCATGAACCAAATCCAGGCGCAGCTGGCGAACCTAACACTTCAATTGCAGGATATCAAGAAGATGAAAGATGAACATGACGACTTGTGGTGCACTAGGTGTCTTGTGGATGCACACACAAAAGATACCTGTCCTACTTTCTAGAATTATCTACTCTCGGGAGCGATGAACCCATTGAGTTGCAATGGTGTGCTGTGGTGTCGCATATGTCAAGTATATGGAAATAGACATGAAGACTGTACCTAGATGTAGAAAATGGTTACGAAGCTAGCAAGCTTATATTGCACCTTCTGTCGCTCAGTTGGGCATAAGGATAAGGACTGTCGAGCTTATGATTTGCTTCAAGACCGGACATATGATTCGTATTTTGTGAAAGGTGAAGATCATCGCATGGTGCAGCAGCCATAGCCGCAGGTGATATAGATTCCACCTCAAGTCCCGTATATGCCACCACCATAAATGCAGTTTATTCCATCACAACCATAGATGCAGGTTGCACCACAGCCGCAGTTTGCACCATGACCGCAGTACACCCAGATGCCGATGGATCCACCACAACAGTATGTCCAAGCAGCGCACTACATTCAGCAAAATCCAAATCCCCCGCAACAACAAATGGCCCAACACCAGTATTAGCAGCAAGTAGCTCAACTACAATATCAGCAGCATGGAGGATTCCATAGAGGATTTAGGGGAAGAGGAGGGTTCAACCAAGGAGGAGCATGAGGTCATGCATCAATCCAGTGTTACAATTGTGGGACATTTGGGAACTATCAGAGGGATTGTCCCCATTTGAATTTTGTATAATGCATGGTAAATGATCATACTGTTGATAATTTCCCTCAGTTAATTGTGAAATCGCAAGCCATAAATGTCCCTTTGTTGCAGAATCAAAACCAGTTCCAGCCCCAGAATCAGATACAGAACCAGCAACCACTATAGAATCAATTTCAGCCACAAATTCTAGTACAAAATCAGAATGTAAATCAGCCTATGAATCCCCCACTGAACCAGAATCCTCCTGTGAATCAGCCTCAGCCACAGAACCAGAATCAAGGATCGACAACTGCGACCATTCTAGCAGAACCACAAATAGAGGATGTTGATGTTGGGATTGTCACTCAAGGAGGTGCGACGACTGGAGAAGATGGACTGTGTCCACAAGTTCGACTAGATGGAAAGAAGAAAGTACATTTTGATATCACGACAGAGACAGATACCTTTTCGAGGCTTATGAGGCGCTTGGAAGAAATCCCGGTAAGACACCGATTGTTGGCATGCCTTCTGCTTTTGATTCTTCGTCAGAAACTAGACCATCGCAACAGCATGGTACTTTAAAACAGTTCTTCAAGAGTTTTTTATCCCTGGAAAGAGATCATGATCCTCTGGTTGAGATTGAGAAGTTTTTGCACCATCCGAATAGAGATTTACAGGACTCTGTGGTGAATTCTTTACAGAAAAAAAAGACGGGTAAGGAAATGAGAATGAACATCAAGATTGGGGACTATGAGGTCGACTTAGTTATTCTGGATCTTGGTTCAGATGTAAATATCCTGACAAAGAAAACATGCCAGAATATGGGGGATTCAACACTTGGTTGGTCCCCATTGCAGCTGAGATTGTCTAATCATGACAATGTCCAACCAATCGGTCATGTGTCGAATCTGGTTGTAGATGTCGAAGGTATGAGGACTCGTGATAATTTCGATGTAATCAAAGTCATTGATGGAGGATGATCCTATCCCATGCTACTAGGGATTGGATGGGCCAATGACAACATGGCCGTGATCAAATTTAAGAGGTGGTTGATGACATTTGAGAACCAGGATATCCGAGTCATCGCACCTATGGATCCTAGTGAAGGAAGGCGATATATTCAACCTATGAAAGATGAACCTGTTATAGTATGGGATCACATTTATAATATTTCTGAAGATTATATCCATCCTACTACTAACGAAGAACTAGGTTGGCGAAGCGCTAGCTTCGCGTCCTCTGATTCTGATGATGCACTGGGAAATTGGAAAAATCAGATGCATGAGGTATCACTTAGAAAATGTGGGTTGATCATGCAATTGCTACGCCATGTAGAGACTGAGATCATTGAGTTGCCGATATATGAAGGATTACCAAAACTATCTGTGTTCCTCAAGGAGTTTGTAGTGAAGGTATCTGAACCTCAGCGCTTGTTGGCATTAGGAGAAGCATTGAAGGCCACCCCAGGACGCTACTAGGTAGTCCATAAGGAAACCATTCATGAATGGGCACAATGTCGACGATTGATGACCATGTGCTTCGGAGATATAGAGGTGTATCACACTGGGAGATATGACAGAAAAAATAACCCTTGTAGTCATTTGAGGGAATGTCAGACTCTGTGGGCATCACGACCCAAGGATGAATGGGTCCATGCTTTTATTCACACGCTGGATGAAATGCCAAGGTCTTGGTACATAATAGCAGACCTATGTAGAGAAATAAATACTTGGGAGGAGCTTACTGTTTTCTTTGCATATACCTTTTTCTTTGCAGATGCTAATGCAGAGGTTAACAATGCACTACAGATCATTCAGGATGTAGTCTTGAAAGTTGTCTCATTCGCATATCCTGTAGACCCACATGTGCATTGCCACATGCAATCGATGATCGAATGCTACAACATCTCTGGCGAGCTAGAGGATGATGATGAGTTGCGCAAAATTAATATTCTGGAGACTAAAGGAAGTCGAGATGTGACAGCACCAGATGTGCCGACTGATCCCATGACTCAACAGCTAAAGATTAATAAAGTTAACATTGGGACGGAAGAAAATCCCAAATTTGAAAATATTGGGGACTATTGGGATGAATAAACTATGGCCAAAATCATGGATCTTCTGCACGAATTTCAAGATCTGTTCCCTACAAAATTCTCAGAAAAGAAGGGGATCTTGGGTGACCTAGGGGAAAGAAAAATCATATTAAAACCAGATGCAAAACCAATGCGACATAGGCCATATCGCTTGAATCCATGATATAAAGAACAGGTCAAGGCTGAACTTGATCGGATGCTCGATGTTGAGATTATTGAGCCTATTGAAGAATCAAAATGGATAAGTTCTATGGTGGTCCAGGACAAGAAAACTGGCGAAGTACGAATATGTGTCGATCTAAGAAAGTTGAACAATGCTTGCATGCATGATCCTTTTCTGACACCTTTCATTGATGAGGTTCTTGAAGGAGTAGGAGGTCAAGAAATGTACTCTTTAACAGATGGATTTTCTGGTTATCTCCAGATAAGAATTGGTAAGAAATACCACCATAAAACCACATTTGTCACTAAATGGGGTTGTTTTCAGTACACAATGATGCCCTTTGGGTTGAAAAATTCACCTGCGATATTCTCTTGGGTCGTTGCCACTGCATTCAAAGATTTTATTCAGAAATTCCTGCAAGTCTATATGGATGATTAGACAGTCTATGGGCTGATTAAGGATCACTTGGCCAACCTGTGGTTGATGCTAGAAAGGTGTCGACAGCATCAAATCGCATTGAATTCAAAGAAGTGCATCTTATGTGCACCTTTTGGGATATTGTTGGGTCATATTGTTTGTAAGCATGGGATTTTGGTTGATCTAGCGAATATTGCACTAATTCTAAGCCTACCGCCACCTACAAATATGAATATGCTTAGAGCGACACTGGGACACACAAGGTACTATCGCAAGTTCATCCGTGGTTATGCTGTGATTACTGGCCCCATGGAGAAACTCTAAAAGAAGGATGCCACATTCATATGGAGCCAGGAGTGTTAAAACAGCTTCGACATGTTGAAGGCCAAGATGGTTTCAACACCCATACTTGTGTTCCCCGATTGGAACAAGGAGTTCCATGTCCATCTCGATGCCTCTTCCATTGCCCTGGGAATGGTACTCGCGCAACCATGAGAAGGAGATCTGGATCACCCAATTTCCTTTGCTAGCAGGAAGTTATCCTTTGTTGAGAAAAATTACACAACCATAGAAAGAGAGAGATTGGAAATGGTACATGCACTGCAGAAGTTTAGGTATTATCTCTTGGGCGGTCACTTCAAAATGTTCACTGACCATTTGACTTTGAAATATCTGGTTAAGAAGCCTGTGTTGGGGGGAAAGATATGTTACTAGATATTTCTCTTTCAGGAGTTTGATTTCAAAATAATCATGAAGACAGGACACCTAGATGCTGGTCTTGATCATCTATCTCACATTCAAATAGGAGAGGAACCCACCAATATTGATGATGGATTGTCGGATGCACAACTGTTTCAAGTTGATATCGCAAATTATCATTATGCTCCAATCATTCAGTTCTTGGCAACTGGATTTGTGCTAGAGGAAATGTCAACCAGTGAGAAGAAGAAATTAGTAGTGAAGGCTTTGGATTTCTAGTTAATTGCTGGGAAGTTATACAAACTTGGACTACATGAGATCCTGTGACGGTGTGTCTTACCGCACGAGCAAGGGTCGATTCTAGAAGAAGCACATGCAGGAATCGTGAGTGGACACTATGGAGGAAGAGCTACTACGCGTAAGGTGTTGCACGTCGGGTTATGGTGGCCTACTTTACACAATGATGCAGCAGACTATGCGCGGAGATGTAACATCTATCAACATGTCGGGAAGCCATCGCGATGGGATGAAATGCCGCTTGTACCATAGGTAACTTTGCAAACTTTTGATAAATGGGTTGTAGACTTTGTGGGTCCCATAAACCCACCAGGGAACAGGTGCGCAATATATAATCATCACGACTGACTATTTGACAAGGGGGGAAGAGGCCACACCAGTTGTGGATTGCACCGCTGTGACAGCAACAAAGTTCATATTTGAAAACATCCTGACATGGTTTGGATGCCCTAGGATATTGATGAGCGACCAGGGTAGTCACTTTATCAACTGAACAATAAAAGCACTGACAGAGGAATTGCAGGTGCAGCATAAGAAGAGTACCCCATATCATCCACATGCAAATGGCACCATAGAAGCCTTCAACAAAATCTTGGAAACCACACTGACAAAGGTATGTAATGCTAATTGTGATGACTAGGATTTAAAGATTCCTGCAATTTTGTGGGAATATCGCACCACTTGCAAGAGGATAACGGGGAAGACATCGTTTAAATTAGTCTATGTGCAAGAGGCAGTCATGCCTATGGAGTACATTGTTCCTAGTCTGTGCATCGTAGCAGCAACTGGCATGGCCGATGAAGCAGCAGTTGAGGAGTGAGAAACATAGCTAGTCCAACTGGAAGAGGACTGCTTCATCGCAGGCTTCCAGTAGCATTTCGAGAAGGATCGACAGAAGGTGTGGCATGATTGCCACATCAAAAACAAACAATTTTCACAAGGATATTTGGTGCTATTATACGACAGCAAGTTCATGAAGCATCCAGGTAAGTTACATATGCACTAGTTAGGCTCGTATCTTGTTCATTCCATTACTTTTGGGGGAACAGTTCAATTGCAGTAGTTAGATGGAGCGGTGCTGCTTAAACTTGTGAATGGTAGCCGCTTGAATCCCTATAGGAAAAGGATGGAGGTGCGCCCTACTTGAAGCACTATGCAAAAAAAAAGATAGATATAGGTTGTCACATGCCCCAATTTGCAAAATAATTTTATGTTTTTGAGGAACACTATGTTATATTTTATGTTAAAGTTTGTAATTAATGACCAAGTGGGGTCAAGGATAATTTAATGTATTGCAGAATGTTTTATTAATAAATAAATGAAATATGAGACAACAACTTAGGAAAGTTGTTAAATGAGTGTTTACTGGTCACTTGGTGGAGGAGGATGGGTTGAGAGCAGATTGGCATGTGGCAGCATCCTCAAACTACTTCTAGCTATTGCAGGTGGCAACTGCCCTATTTTGTGGTCATGATTCCTCAAGAAAGTGGAACAGGAGCAGGTGGCTCATGCTAATAAAACTTCCCATTGAAGACAGCTGAGGCTTCTCATTCTGGATTTGTGATCATTCTGAGTGAATGAAGTGCACATGTGAATTCGATGGAGGGAACTAGCTGAAGTAATCTTGAAGGGATAAGTGCTGAAGACTAAACTAGTGCAGCTATTCTAAGCTGATCTCATACTGTTGTAAGCAGAATTGAGTTATTGCTAAACACTCAGTGGAGTTGCAGAGGATTTCAAGACTCCATCTCTCACCCAATACTCTACCAAGAGGACCAGGAGACAAGCTCGGGGGTCCTAAGAATTGCAGTCCAGCTCTTCTCCAAGATTTGGTTGAGAGGAGCAGCCTCCTTAAGCTATTGTCACCTCATCTATACTTCCAGGTTTTGCTTAGTTCAGTTATTTTATTTATTCACTACATCTGGAAAGTTTAAGATTTTTTCATTAATATAGTATATTGTTGTTTTATTTCTGTTAGGGATAAATAGGAGAACTATATATGTTGTGAAAATTAGTAATTAACTAGATTAGGGTAAACCAGTAAAGAAATTTCTAGTAAATTGATAGATAGGAAAAATTACCTAAACTGTATTTTTCCACGCCTTTTGGAAGGCAGTAGTCTAGTACAATAGGTTTATTTATTTTCAAATAAGTAGATTCAATAAAATATGAATCTTGATGCAAATGATTACTATCTATAGGGTTTTGTGTAAATTTATTTATAGAACTTCATCTGTATTTGTGTTATTTACTTAAAGTATTTAAATAAACTAAATAAAGATAGAAGAATAAGCCTAAGTATTACACATTGGTTTGTGTAATATTTTACACAGTAAAACTAGTTAAGATACATATTATAAACCTAGTATGTAATACTATTATATTTTGTAGGAACGGTAAATTATCTAGACTAAGTTAACTTAGCAAAATAGTAAAACTAAGTTAAATATTTACTAATTTAGCTCACTTATGTAAAAATGTAAACTAGGGTTACTGAAATAAAAATACTAGCTCTATAAACCATTAAAAAGAATTAGGGTTTACAAAAGATCTGTTATTCACAACAAAATAAATTCAAAATTTATAATACCAAAACCTAGCAGTATATTCCAGAAATTATAGAAAAGAAATACATTTATTCAATAATAACATTCTCAGTCCTATTTCAAGATTTTATTGCAATATTATTATTAATTTTGTTGCTATCAAAATAATTCTTAACCAAAGATTATCAAATCATAGTCCTTTAAATAAGAAACAAAAACTTCTTACTGACCTACTTAACCCTAACCATCAAAAAGTAAATAACAATAAAAATAGCTAAAATAAACAAAATATACATAAACTTAAACCAAACAGAGATGATGCTAATTCAGCCTTAAGCTGTCAAAATCCTTTTAATATTAAAAATAAACTGAACAGACATAGTATGGCCTACGACCTTTTACATTTTCTATTAAGGCTTAAAATCCTGAGCAAAAGTATCAATACTTTAACATAGTTTCACAAAATTGAAACAACCATCTGTTTTGGCTACGAAAGCCCTTCACCAAAATGAGAAGTGATGTAAGAACAACCATTAATTTTTCTTTAAAAACCCCCAACAAATATGCATCTAACGACCCAATGGCCTGACAGTAAGAGTCATAGCTTAAAGCCAGTTCCAAACTTTACTCTTATAAATTCATCATGGCTGAAAAGGCCCGAAACTATTTCCTTAAGTCTCGGCTGAGAGAGCTCGAGTTCATCCATTACAAACAGCCACTAGGGCTTTTAAAAATAGAAATTAAAAAGAACAAATAGAGAAACTAATGACCACAACCGAACCAACAACCACAACACACAACAGTGCCATCAAAATCCACCTTACAACTTGCGCAGGAGAAACCCTAGGTGAAACCGAGGCTTACCGGTTTTAATGCCTTCACGAAAGCTCTGTTGATGGAGTTAACAGTATTTCGAGCCACCATGAAAGAGCCTGCACAACCAAAATCAAAAGAAGATGAATTTTAATACATAATTCCATAACTAAAATAAAATTATACTTATGCAAAGCAGTAAAACCAATCGTAATTCTTACCAAGGGCATGGTACAGCTGCTAGATGTTGCAGTCTCACCCTAGCCTCCCTCATGAGCTTCAAAAACTAAAATGGAGACCAGCCAACATGAAAGTGCATTGTGCAATATTCAAAGGTGAATTCTCAGGCCGCGGTGAGGTAAAGACCAAACCCTAATGGAGGAAATGAATATTCAACAAGAACTCATCTCACACAGTGAACAACCCCCATTGCACTCTTTACAAACACAAAGTTCCAACTCTTACAGTAAAACGAAGGCAAAGACATCCCAAACCCTCATCACTCTTTACACAATCAAAATCACCTCACGACAACAGTAAGCTTCACACTCGTTTCTTCTACACCATAGTATGAAAAACAATTATGCAGAGGAGATCGATATGGCTCACGAAGCCTGTGTGCAAACAATGGAAGGACTGGCGACCACGAGCTCACAGCTCGACCACTCCACAGCCAAGACTAAGCAAATGCAATTTTAGGGTTAAGACAAACCTTATCTCGCCTCCAAAGTCAACACAAACCCTAATCATCAACCACCATCCACGTGTCCTCCGAAAATCATTTGCAATTTATGGGTATCGAGCTATAGTTTGGGAGTCTCGTTTGAAATCCTGCATAATCATTAGGGTTACAAGTCAAACCTTATAAAATCATTGCATAAGTATCTTTATCCTTGTTTGATTTTTTGTTTCAATAATGAGAGACTTTGTGGTAGGTGTTCGTTTACACTAGGGTTTTATGCATAGTTCAACTATAGCCTTACCATATATAAGAGTCCCTCATTTTAATTAATGCCTATTATTGACAATAGTAGTATACAAATCAATGGAAGATAAACCAGTTACATGGAAATACCTAATCATTAGAATCCTAGAGCTGGGATTAGTATAATAATACATTTAGAAATTACAATATACTCATTGTAATTGAAAGCTCAATAAAACAAAGTTTTATATACAAGAAAACTAAGTAATAATACAGGATTAAGAAGAATCACTAACTTAAAATGTTTAAATTTTAGAAGGAACTCAAACAGATATGACCAGTAACATATTCCAATCACTAACAACAAATATGAAATTATCGTTGCAAGTATGTTTAACATATCTTCTCATTTATAGACGTCTTAGACCACTATGTTTTAATGACAGAAATAGAACTGTCCTTATTATATACCATCTCAAAATGAAATATAAGTCTATAATTGAAAAGATTAATAGATCAAGTACTGTGGTGGTAAACTTAACTGCACTAAACCCATTCTTTCAAAATAGTGTTATTACAACCATTTATGAAGTTTAATAACTTTAGAAATACCAACAATACCTTTTACGGGGTCGTCAAGCTGCAAACACACATTTTTACTAGCATTTTATCCTATGCTAGTTGAGTATTATTCTCGATCTGGAAATTTTACTGGTAACAAAACTGCTTACATGTTTAGAACCTTTAAAAGAAGCAGCACTCCATTGCGTTAGTTGTAAGCTAAGTAAGCCCCGATCTCATCTAATATTCTTTCCTACTTGACAAAAGAAAATAATAACACACTTAGCATCAGATTAAGATGTAGTTTCCTTTGTTGCCTTATAAAACATAAACTATTGTGTTTAACATCCCTAACATAGTACTTTAAGATAAATTATTAAATTATATAAAATTAAAGAAATATAATGCTCATTGTTAAATATTACTGTTTGAGTAACCTCTAACAGTAATTGGTTCATTGGCAATGACATCCTTGAACATTTTATGCTACATGAAAATTTTTAAAATTTTATGAATTTTTGGGTTATTACATAGGTAGTAAGAGGAACAATGGGCCCAATAGTAGGGGTCGTATTAGGTTAGGGGGTAGTTGACTTAGCAGTTAATAGCCAATTAGCCAAGGAAAATGGGTCCACTGAAACAAGGTTGTGCGACAAGCAAATGTTGTGCATCAGCAGGAGGCTGCACTAAGAGGATAGGGCTGCAACATGCAAAAGGGAGGGAGTTGTGCGACAGGAGGTCACCATGGATAGAAAGAGTGGCTTGCATTGTATGAGAGACTTTGTGATGGTGACCGGATGTCACATCAATACTCAATAACGGTTGTCACAGAAGGAAACGACGGCATGGTTGACGTCACCATTAATGATAGCAGATCTGAAAGGCAAGGTGGCAGAATCGACGACGTATTTAGCACACACATTAATGATTTAGTCATAATGATGCACCTAAGTGAGTCATGATGGAATCTAAGCCGAAGTTGGTGTTATAAGCTGAGGACCAGTAGCCACATGAACCCCATTAGGATGTGCTATGCTGAGAAAAGTTGTAGAAGAGTTGGGTTGGGTCGTTGCAAGAAGATTCATTGCGTAAGGTAGCATCTATTGAAGGGGAAATGCAGGCTTCCCTGGATACGGGGTATCCTATGAGTGAGAATACTATCTCAGCAGAAATTGATGAAGAAGTTGTGAGTATGCGGATTAGTTTGGCTGAGATAGAAGTACCTGGTGAAGTCGTCCTTGGCTATATTTCTCCCAATCGATCTGAGGTGTCAACTAAGACACCCATGAGGAATTTGGATGGGATCAGAGTTCCTGCCCCACTTGACAAAGTCTGCAGGAAGAGGGAACCAGGTTAACTTCAGGCAGCCCGGGCTGAGCGTTACTACAAGGAAGGACGAAGTGGGAAGAAGCAAGGCTACAGATTTAGTCGCCATACAATTCTTGAAGGGCGACAACAATTGGAGAATGATGTAGTATTCATAGAATCCGGAGCACGATGGCATTACAGGTTACACAAGTCCAGCAGTTTGCTAAGGTCCGCTGTAGTCTATGTTGAAGGGAGCAATTGCGGCCAACTGCAAGTCAAAAAAATCTAGAAATAGTTGCACACTAATGCATATGTGATGGTTTCTACTCTTCAGGATCACGGAATATGCCATGGTCAGTTGACATGGCTCAAGGACGTGCCACAAGACTGTGTTGGGGGCCTGTTGGCAAGGGGTTGGATATAGGTGAGTTGTGAAACATCTAGGATGTTGCACCTACTCATGAGGCACTGTGCAAGGAAAAGATAGCACGACGGGAAGAAAATAGTCCATTTTTTATGTCATGTTTGTACTCATTGACCATTTCTTCGGAATATTGGTCCTTAGTGGTTAAATTAGTTAGAAGTTGTTAGGAGTTATTTAGAAGTGGACCTTGAATGAAAAGGTGCAAGCCTATATATATATTTAGAATTGCAAATATAAGAGACATCAGAGATATGAGAGACATCATATATAGAGATCTTTTGGTCAGTGAATCCATGAGAGATTGAATCTTGTGTTATTTTGTGGCTTGATCATTCTCTGGCTGTGGAGAAGTACTGTATGTTTTGGATCTATTGCGCAAAAGTAATATGACACGACGGATGTTGCTCTAATATTGTCTTTCATGTCTCTCTTTTGTCCTTATGTGTTGCATTATCAATGATGGATGTTTTATGGTCCTGCTTTATGAATGAATAATATGATACTGCTGCGATGAATAAGTAAATGATGCGATATGTTTAGATATGTGGTTATACTGATAGATCTGTGATGAATGCTGTGATACTTGATGAATGGCTCTGTTAGATATGATAATTATGTTGATAAATTGTTGATGCTCCGATCCTCCTCCTTATTGCCGGAAACTTGGTTCCGATAGCTCTCCCTCGAACATCTCGGGTGAGACTTCATCCACTCTGCAGGTATTGCCAGGCAGGGTAAAATTTGTCTGGGTCGATGCTCAGGGAGATCACATTGGTTGGGCGTCAACAGAGCGAGAACCCCTGTCAACGAGGCTTTGATGGTGGGTTTTGGCCAACAGTTAGATGCATACAGATTTTCCATATCCTGGTCTAGGTTTTAACCTAGTAACAAATACATAAATATTTCTTCATGTACAGTAAAAAAAAGTTAGGAGTAGACTATTAATATAATTCCTTTTAACTTACTGGATGCATTCCTGCATATGGAATTGTTGTCATCAATCCCAAGGGGCTTGAATATTACAATAATATTATCAATGATATTATCAGCCATAGTAATATACATGACCTTCATGGGCTCTGAGAATAGCATAGAATATCGTTGTAATGCAAATGATGGATGTAAATTTGTCAGGTGTTGAACCACATATCACACTATATCACTTTGATTTACCCTAGAGTTTGGAAGATACCTATGCATGATGGCTTAGTCCCCATGTAGTGTAATTCTCTCCTATTTCATTGCACTTATATTGATAATTCACAATCTATTCTCTATCAAATGCATCAATCACATTTTGCAATTGACATGTTCAGGTGTAGGGAGGATTTCAGAGCATATGCAGAAGTTTGCTTTAGAGAATTTGGCGACATAGTGAAATTATGGACAACTTTTAACGAAGCCAATGCATTTACCATTTTTGGTTATGATTTTGGTTACTAGCCTCCTAGTAGATGTTGTTATCGTTTTGGCTTCGTGGGAAACTATAGTGATGGAAAGTCCATAGTGGAACCATACATCATTGTTCATCATGTTCTGTTATCTCATGCAACAATGGTAAAGCTTTACCGACAGAAGTTTCAGGTTATATATTGTAAACATGTTAAGATTCCTTACATTGAATATTTTTTTCTTATTTTGTATATGTTGGGGATTAATATATTATTTGGTCATGTATCCAAAAAATTTCATAAATATTGTATTCTTCCAAAGGCCACTCATGTTATTGGGACTTTAAAGGCCCGTTTGAAATATCATATTTTTTCTTTGATCTCTTTGAACATACTTGCAAAGCAAGCAAAAGGGTTCCGTCGGTATCTCGATCTATTCTGAGTGGTAAGTGCCCATGACTAACTCATCCGAGGACATATCTTCCACTTATAGGACCATTGATTTCCAATTGGGTTGGTGAGACTTAGGTCCCTTGAAAATATGGCAAAAATAGAAAATGCAATAAATGATGATAAATTCATTCACTATTGTCTAATGTGTGGATTAAATTTAATTGATACTGATAATTAATCTTGGCTCAGATTGATTATTACCTATTTCAATATTTGCCAAATAACACTAGTTTCTTTGTTTATTCAAATCTTAGGTGAAATTAAATTACAATTTCAATACATTTTGCTTTCATCCTATTTATATGACAAAGTGTGATGATCTTTATTCATCATGTTTTGCTTTCACTTTATTCATCCTGTTTTGCTTTCATTCTATAGTACATATTTAATTTTTTTATAAACATAGAATTAAAATATGCATGTAAGCGATGTTGACTTTATAGTTTTGAATGCATAGATGTTGTAGAGTTTATAATAACTTACAACTTTGATAAATTTCAAGTCCATTACCTACTTTTGATTTTTACTTTATCAAACTTCAACAATAGATCAATGTTGATATCATTAAAAGAATTGTGTTTGTACATAGTTAATTATATATGTTATCGAACACAACACTCAAGTTTTATAGGCTTTTTGAATCTATTTTAACCACAAGAAGGTAGTAAACCGCCAGTTTTTTTTAACCACAAGAAGGTAGTAAACTGCCAATCTAGTTTATCCACAAGAAGGTAGTAAATTTGTCAATACTTTCCACATCTTAACCTTTACTCTACATTCATGAATCATGAATTGAGGGGAATGTAGTAATCTTACATAACTAGAGGTATCTATATAAAATAGTCTATTGGGTTCTTTAATCTTATGCCCAATAAAAGACCATTTGTCTTGGTTTTCTTCGATTTTGTAAAAGATATTGGCAAAGTCAAGGACATTGCCACCTCATGGCTCTTGTATTTATAAAACTGAGGAGAGATTTATATTTAAATTAAAATTTGGAAAAAAAATAGACATAATTTAATCTAAGAAAACAAAATACATAATGTCATAAGAGTTGGGTAAAAAGATTTCAAGAATCTTTACTCAGTACAATTCATTAAAAACTAACATTTAAAAGTTATTTATTTTGAAATTTGCAGACATGCAGACTATGACACACTAAACGATACCCATTGCATTTCACATACCATATATGTAAAGAAGAAAGTTTTCTAAAACAATCTTTAGTTCCTTTTACCGACTAATAAGCACATTATAAATGATAATTTTCTAAAATCACCACAAAGATGAAATAAAGAAAAGATCATTCTAAAGCATTATATCTCAAATTTTTGACTGAATTATGTGTTGATGATACTATGTTCTTCATATTTTAAAGTCAACAAATATTCCAAATCAAACTCCAAATATCATGGCAAGTGACTTGTAATGAACAATATTTACTTAAATACAACCAACCATAAAAGCAGTCTCATGGTTCTTGGATCTCCATTAATCACTTAAGAGCAAGTGGCAATGTCAAGACACTGCCACCTCGTGGCTCTTGTATTATAATACATATCAATCTATTAATGTGCATGCTCACCAAAATATGAAAGCTCTTTTTATGATTAATAAATAGTTTAAATAGTGAGTCCAATGCTGAACGCATATCGATTCCATCTCCCCTTGCTAATTAAACAATGGTTCCATTTCTTGGCTTTAATAATAATGTACAATTCGCAATAGTCCTGTAACTATTGCGCTGAAGGAGCATATCAGAATAAAGGAGCAAAACGCGTAATGCCCAATTTATGTTTCAATATTTTCAAGTTGGTTGTCAACCACATGAACACTGTCAAGCCATAAAGGCCAGCACACTTCAATTCGGTATATTATGCCAAAATCAATCACAATAGCAATATTAATGATATATGCGAAATCAGGGGCAATATTCGAATGCTTAAAGTCTAAACTAATAGCAATTATACGCCGGGAAACGGATGTTTACTGTGGAGGCCAAATACACAATTTCCAATTCTTTTATTTTTAAAATATTTCCATAAACTTATTTTTTTTAAATATTAAAATATTATATTTAATATTTTATTCATTCAGTATAATATATTTTATTTTAATAATTAAATATTTTTATAAACTTATTGTTTTTAAATATTAAAATATCATATTTAATATTTTTTATTCAATATAATATTTTTTTATTTTAATGATTAAATACATATTTATATTTTAAAGATAAAATAACAATGTTGAGTGCGTTTCAAATTTTCATTTGATACCCCCAACGCTGGTGCAAAAGGTGGCAATGGAGGGATGCATGAGGGGCATGTGGCCAACCCTCAAGGCGCCACTGCTTCCACCTCAACATCCCATGCAACCTCGATAAGAAAGATGTTGGCTCCTCCCGCGTTTGATCACTTGCTTGACGTTACCTCACATACTCGCTCCCATGTGCCAGATCGCCAAGCATACGAGATGTACCTATCACCTTCTGCAATGATGAAAACACCTGCACATAATGGTTTGATAAGGAGTTGGCTCATCATTACGCAGGGTGGCAGATGGACGACGCTCAACCTCATCGTTCAACCTACAAGAAAGAAGCTCCTTCACGAATTTCTCAAGTTGGATTTCTTGGAAGCAAGGTTATTTCGTTAATTTTTCTTAGTCTGAGGGAGGCCCCGTGGTTCACCCTCAGTTAAGATTTGGCTCTTTGTTTCTTCGTGCTCATCCCGGCCTACGGTTTAAGAGTTTTTCACTTTGTGAGTATGAGTTCTTAGTGTTTTGGCTGGCTCTTGGGGGATTTAAACCCACTTGATGTTGGCTCGTGATTGGAAAACCTGCATCTGCTACCTACAAGATTAGCCTAGCCTTTGCTCTCTATGCGCTTAACCTACTCCTGTCTTTGTTCCTCCTTTGGCCCGACTCTGCGCATCTTCTAAAACCCTTGGGAAGGATGCCTCCGCAGAAGAGAATTTACCGCAGGAAGAACCCTGGGGCTGCAGGCCCTTCCTCAGATCATCCTGCGCCTCCTACTCGTGTCATGCGAAGCATAGTGCACACTACTTGCCTGTATAAACAATAGATTCCGGAAAATATCAGGAATGAAATTGCAGAAATGGAAGATGAGGCCAAAACCACTCGGGGTTGCATCTCGGACGAGGAAGTTCGAACAGAGTTTGAAGCTTTACTCTCGGATCCTGGTTACTTTCATGGTAGAGCCTCCCAGCACTTGAAGACGCTGGACTTTGCTTGGCTGCAAAAGTGCCTCATGGGAAACACGCTTATTGAACGAGGTGAAGCTCATCGGGAGATTCTGCTGGAGCTCAACGAGATCACGACTCACCTGCAACAAATTGTCGAGCACCTGGGAATCAAGTTGATCAGCAGCACTGAGCATGTCCCCTCCATTTCAGAGGTGAAGCTTGAAATAGGCTAGTTTTTGTGTACTCTTGGTAGATAGTTTTTTTCTTTTTGTTGAAAGAAAAACAGTAATAGAATAGTGCAAAACAACAATAATAGAATAATGCAAAACAACTCTGCTTGTGTAAATGGTTTAGCCTAGTTTCTTTCAAAGACAAAAGTTCGGTGTGTTACCTACTTCCAAACCTATTTTCCCTCTGTTGGGAGGGCTCTGTCAAACTCAAACTTTCTAAGCCCGTTTTCCCTGTGTTGAAAGGGCTCAACTTATAATGATGTATATAATCTTTTTTTCAAGGCAATTAAAAAACATACTCTAAATTACAAAATATATATATATATAATATATATTTGATAAATATCATATTTATTTATATTTTTTTGGCTTGGAAATTTGTTAGGTTTTGGGTTTTTTATTAAAACAAAATAATCGTTGAAATAGAAAATATCAAGTCAATACCTACTACATTTAATTATACATCGGCCATTTCTTTATTCTTAGCTTGCAGAAACACGTGGTACTTTCACTTGTTTTTGAAAATTTTTAATTTTCAAGTTACCCTTTCTTTTGAAATTTTTTATTTTTTAATTACACAGCCGACATTTTCTCTGCCTAACATAAAAGTACGTGGATTTTATATTATTTTGGAAAGCAAATCGTTGACCATTTAGCTTATAAACCTAGTATACAGGTTAACGACAGCTCTGGGATACAAAATTAAAAGAAAACATACAACCTAAATAGATTTTCATAAAATTCAGTTTACTAAAAAACAATTGATTTTATATCAATTTTTCATCAGATTTATTTACTTTTAAATATTAAAACATTATATATAATATATTTTTTATTCAATAAATTGTATTTTAATGATTAAATATCATATTTATATATTAAATATAGTTATGATTAGGTATCTATGTACAAGCACAAGACAAATAACATAAGAAAAGAGAGGCTTCCTAAAATTGCTTTAAACTCAAGTCAAACCCAACTATACCTCAAGGGGAGTTGGTGTAAAGATTTCATTGCCTTGTTAATACTATTGGTTGGTTAAACCATTGGGGCATTGATGAAAATGACAATTCGTAGAGTATCGATAATGTCAAAAATATTATTACTTCTTTAAAGAGAAAGTGTGGTAAGAAGAAAATTTGGAGGTTAAGAGCAAATTAAGATTTTCAAAATTTGGATGAATTGCGGGCCTGGATCGAACACAAAAGGTGAAATCCTGTCTCATTGGATGCTACTTCGATTCTCTGCATTTTTTGGTCTGGATGGACTCCACATCTTCGGGGATTCCATGATTGTCATTAATTGGGCTATGGGGTTGCTCTGGATTGATGTTCTTCAATTGGTTCCCTGGTTGAATAGATTGAGAAGCTTGATTTCCTCCTTCCACAAGCTCTCCTTCACACATATCTACAGGGAAGAAAACAATCAACCTAACTTTCTTTCAAAGTGGGCTTTACAGGTGGATGTCGGCTTTATTTTTTTTGAGCTATGGTCTTTAGATGGACTGGTTGCAGTTTCGGATCGATTGGTATCCTATGAATAATTTTGTGGTGGCTCGTCGTCTCGTTGGTCTCTCTGGGAGTGACGTTCCCTTCCTACTCCAAGCTGATGTCTTGAATGTCTTTTTGTCTATATAATTCTATGAGGAAGCTTTGTCTTCCCATTTATCAGTTATGCTTTGGTCTTCTAGACTATGTTATGTACTATTGTTTTACAAATATTTTTTCAATAGAATATCAACTTTTTTTGAGGAAAAAAAAAGGAGGTCATTAATCCTAATTTGGAATATCATAAGTATCTTCTAGGTAGTAACTAGCTATAGGAAAAAAAATAATATAGCAAATATTATAAAGAATTCTCTTGAGATCCATAGCAAAAGTGGACGTTGGTCTATTCCTAAAACTTTGTGGGTGAATAGGGTTTGTCATCTTTGTGAGTGTTTGAGCTTTGAGGATGAAAATCAATTTCTCTTAAAGTGTCATGCTTACATCCACATTAGATTTGAGTTTCATAGTATTTGCTATAGTACAAATCTTTCTAACCTCTTAACTTGGGCCAAGTTTTTTTAGCAAAAAAACAAAATTTTAAAGCAAACCAAGTAATACCCTTCTTAAGGTTTTGTAACACAACTAAAAATCATAAAAAAAAATGCATGTAATACTTTTACAGTTATTTAGCAGAATCCTATGTTTTACTGCTTCTGGTTTTAGTATCTTGGTCCTGATAGTTATGACAGGTTTGTTGAAGCTTACGATGGCTAATTCCTTCCGGAACCTTCAGCCATGTTTACGTGGGTAATGTACTTTGTTTACCTGTTCTGTATTTATTTATTTTATTTTCAAGGCTTGGCCTTAACATAGTTTACACTATGTATGTAAAGACCTACCCCTAAGCATGAGAGGCTTAGGGTTTGTAAGTGTATGGTCTTCCATACAACGACCTCTTTATATGAATAAAAAGCGAGGGTTTACCTACTTGTGATTGGCATGGAACCACATGTTTTTGGCCGTAATGCAATTCTTTAAGATCCTACTTGTGTTGGTTTTGATGCATCTTTGTATAGTTCTTTATGTGGGTGCATCCATGGAGCTAGGTTACACTTCTTGGCAAGGTGCTTTCGGAAAAAACACAAGAACGTACCTCGATCGAGCAATTTTTAAACCCTCGATCGAGGGTTTAACAAAACCTCGATCTAGGTTTTTAGACCTCGATCGAGGTTTTAAGGCCACGATCGAGGTCCTTCCGCAAAAAAAATTATAAAAAGAGGTTTAAACAGTAGCTCGATCAACGGTTTAATAAAACCTCGATCGAGCTTATTTAAAAACCTCGACCAAGCTCAATACCTCGATCGAGGGCCTGAAAAACAGAGAATTATCCCTCTTACAGGAAAATCAATGTTTCTCTGTGTCTTCTAGGGGTGTAAACCCTGCCATTCATGGCACATAACTGAGCGGAGATCATACCAATAGATTCATCACTGAATCCTCTATCCATTGAGGTATCATGCATGCGTTTTGGAATTCATATGGGTTTTTTTTTAACTAGTTCTAAAACGTACACTTAGAAAAACTCAGAACAACTTCGAAGCAGCTCAAAGAAAAATACGCATGGTAAAAAATACACATCCAAAAATTTCTTAAAAATGCACAGCCGACACATCGACGTGTCCTCTTCAAAAGGGTATCTTTGGTTTTTCATTTTTTGAAAACAGTGAAAAAAAACGCTGGGATGGACACACATCTGTATAAANTATATATATATATATTAAATTATTAATGTAAGATTGAATTATTAGGGTTGGACACGAGCCACTTATTAACATCTTCAAATTTTTAAGGTCACACTATTCATTAAATGGGAAATTTCACACATTAAATGACATCGGAATATTTTTAAAAAAAATATCATTGGGAGGCCAACATAAAATTCTACGATTTGTTTTTTACTGCAACTCAAAATTCACATGGCATATATACGTTTCGAGGGCTTCTGTGTAACCCATGAGTAAAAAATTAGGTTTTCATTGCCAAATTTGGCCAAAAAGTGTTACCCGCCTTCATGGAATCACCCATGTGCACAAGTAAATACTATATCATATGACCTGAGCCATTGTTTATAGCTTATAATGCATAACCTATACTATGCAAGCAATATAGTTTTAACATGATATATTGTTTTAGGTTTTTATTTCTAGCTCTATGATATGGTTAAAACCTTCCCCCAATACCTTATCCTAACCCAACGCTAAGTTATAAGTTATATATTATAAAATACCATGGAAGGGGGTATTAGCCATATCCTACGATGGAATTGTATCCCTTAACCCAACTTCACAAAGGTTCTAGCAAGTGCATACTATACATGCTGTGGTTCGATGCAAGGTTTGATTAACATGTTGTAAGGTATGGTTATAATCATAATCCGATGATTTAAGGTATAGGGTAAGTGGTTGGAAATTAAACGTAATCCAAGTTTGGATTTGCAATGATTTTGTGTGTAATGATTATGGCCATGCAATTAAATGGTACCTCCAGTTGACATTTAAACATGTCCTGGATGTGAGTTGGCAGCGTAGCTAGGACTACGAGGCAGTACGGGATTTAATCCTGCCCTACAGCTGGATGGTGAGATCAATAAAGTTTGATAGGGTTTTGGAAAAGAATCATTACTCTGTCCTTAGCCCTCATTTGGTTATTATCATTGGTCAGAGGCTGGTTGAAGTCGAGCTATGCTTTGCGTATAATTTTCTATGGTTTACTTGCATTCATGGTATTATTTGCTTCGCTCTTACTGTGTTGATGCAATTGTGTGACGTAACTGCTATTGGAGGTTACCTTAACCGACTTTCTCTCGATGCCAGAGCTTCTATGAGCCTGTCAAATTTTTATGACATGCGGCTAGTCTGTTTCGATAGGTGAGTAAGCTTATCATTATGCATTTTATCAATTAGTTTACAATAGTTGTCTTTTAAATAATTACTGAAGGTTTTTCCCTTGTTGGTTGCAAGCTACAGAGGGATAAGGGTGCTCGAAGGAGCTGACCCATGGCCCTTATTGCCAAAAGCTACAGTAAGTCTTCAAATTCTTTCTACGTTTATTACTAGATTTTAAGTAATATTATAATGTGATTATCACTGACAGTGAAAGGAAAAATTTGCAGGTTAGAGCTAGAGAAGGAGGCGACAGGGTCACCTCCTCCCAGGCCCACGTTTCCAAATGCTCAAGTACTCCCTTTTTTATCGTAAACAAATTTACCTTTACTTAGTTTTTACACAACCTTTAACATTCGGTTAATACCCTGGTCTAAAAATGGTTGCAGGTGGAGCCGAAGAGGGCATGGAAATAAGGGTGAAGGATACTATTGAAAAATACAAGTTTTTTTTAAACAAAAATTGTGACAGGAACCCATAGGGTGTAACCTGTAATGTACAGGCCTCACGACCATTTTACCTATGTCATTATCGTAGATGTATATAACGTTTTCAGTTTTTCCTGTGTATCTAAAGCAAGACAGAGGGCCTGGCCCTGGAGCCTGTGCAATTTTTGTTAATGCTTTAAGCCTATGTAAGGCTATTTTGACTTACAGCAGCCATCCTCGATGGTCTTATGGCCGTGTGAGATAGTGGTTAATAAAACACAATTTGTTTTAATTTAATACTTTCGTTGTAATGTTTTTTCGTCTATAATGTGAATGTAACTTGTATAAGTTGTAATGATGGCAATGAATTGACTTATGGACATCTTGTACATAGTATTAATGCTTGAAGACTCTGTCATACCCCGTAGGGTCTTTGACTGTATAAGAGATGAGAATCGTTGGTTTATAGATAGTGGCAGCCATATGACATGGGCTTATAGTCATACTATACGTGTGGTTTTGTAATAAAGTTAAGGGTTTTATACATGCAAATTTGTTTGTGTTTATTTTAGTGTTATATGTTTAGACAAATATCATTACGGGACTCGATCCCTCGATCTCTATAAGTAATGAGATCTAGCATATAAAAGAATCGAGGCTCTTCCTTTCTATATTCTAGGGCAGCCACAAGGTTGACCTACGACCCTGTAAACAAAAAAATATGGTGTTAGTAATGTTTTAAAACATGACCCTCCGTGTCTATGATAGCTTGAAGTGATTTTACGATTTTATAGTCTTGTTATACTGTGCGTATTTTGAAGATGTTAAACAATGGATCTTCGATCCATATGTTTGTTTTCGCCAATCTATAATTACCATGATTTTGTGAAAGAAAAGGAAGATCCCACGATCTCTGTAAGGTTGTTCGACATAGAGTTTAGTTTAAATTTATGTTCTGACTGAAATCATGCATCCATGATTTTCGTTAATTGATTTGTGAGATCTATACGATCATTAAGAGAATGGTAATGCAGTTATTGTATAACTACTAGGATATACAAAGTAGAGCTTTGATTAGTAGCTATACTTATGTCCTAACCAAAGAGGGATTTCATAGTTGTATTTATTATAACCTACGGATTATTTTATCAAAGGGCTATTAAGTAATTACTTTTAGTAGATTCGATCTCTAACATTCTACTAAGTGGATTAAGGGATTTGATTGGGTTTGATTATAAGTTTCTTCTATGTATGAATACTTAAGATATCCTCATTGCTTTTCCTATGTAGATCTTGATCGATTCTAAAATTTATATTTGGGTCTTGCAAGTTGCAATGATGTTATATTATTTAAAGGGTTTCTATCTATAATTATTAACTACTACAAATCTATAGCATTTAAATCTAATCAACCTACATATACTAAATACTACAGATTTATATTATAACAAATAGATTGAAATCTAATATTGATGTAATGTGTAAGAACTAGGATGAATATTTTGTAAATGGATTCTAATTATATATAGTGAATATTGTAGATCTAGACTATAAACATCAATTATAGATCCAGTCGATAATTAATTTTGAAAATGCAGATTAAGGAAGATTTAGGAATATTCGAAACAACAGGAAATATACAGTTGTGTAGTAATACATTATACAGATTTAGAAGTAGATGATTCAATCCATTAGGCGCAAGATCCAAGTATAACATCGGTAGACTAATTGAAAACAATTAAAATTTACATTAATCTAGTGCAAATCTAGGATTTAAACATATTCTACATCATTTCAAAAACATGAAATTTAAACCTAGCACCAACACTATGAAAACAAAAGTGGAAAAGTTGTTCCTCTCAACCAACCCCTAGAGCAGCCAAGTTACTTACTCCAGAACCCCCGAGCATGTTTGTTGAACTACAAGAGAAAAATCTTTCAATGTGTCATCTCTTTTATTTCACAGATGTTAATCCCCGTCTATTGCTAGCCTCCTGCTACTCATGGACATACTAATATATAGTATTTTGCATAGGACTTAGTCATTTATAAGCCTCCTGCTTTTTAATCCAATTCAACGATTTTATTTATATTTATATTTTTACTAAACAAACATATACATGAATAAAGTAGAATCTTCACATTCGCTTTTTATATTATTTTGAAATTTTAATTTTTAATTGGCTTTTTTAACAATCCTTTTCAAACAAAAAATTTTAATTGACTTTTTTACAAATATTTTCATACTAAATAAAATTTATAAAATTAAATATCAAAATAAATTAAAATATTAAAAAAAATCACAATTCCATTTAATAAAAATATATTTATTACCAAATTACACTAAATCACTTTAATAAATGTAAAGTCATTAATTTGATTTATAAATGGGAAATAAAATTTATAAAATTAAATATCAAAATAAATTAAAATTTTAAATTCAAAAAAATATTTTTTTTTAAATTTCTATTTAATTACACATATTAGAATTTGGGGTGGACTATCATATATGTTTTTTCTAGGATGTATTAGGATGATGCAAGTGTATAATGGAGATTATTTTTATGGCAATTGTTCCAAATTTGAAATAAACAATTAAAAAACAAACTAGTAGTTGGTGCATGGGTGAAGGTCACTTCGTAATAGACCACATTTAATTAAAAGAAGACATACACAACTAGTGATTACAACTATGTATGGAGAACAAGTAGCAGATTACTTATTTGTGGCACTTAACTTTTCGGCTATGGGTGTTTACTAGCCACAAGTTAAGTGGTTGTGCTAGTAAATAATATAAGTGTAGTCCAAATATTCTGCATTTTCAACATTTTTAGAGTAAATTTCCTATCTTGTTTTGTTCATAGTCCAATTGGAAATTTGTAAAATGTCTCAAAATCACATATATTAGCTATACTATCCAAGTGCTATGGGGTATCTAAAGGTGTTGAATCTATTTATAGATTCAAAAACACAATTTGAACACTTTCAAATTTAGATTTTATAAAAAAACAATTACTATATTCTAACCAAAACATATTGAAAAATCCAAAACATGAAATAAATAGACTGTTACAATAATATATTATTACTAAATTGCAATAAATAAATCCTTAAACAATAATACTCTAGAAGATCAAACACAATAAATTTGACTTATAGAGGATAACAATGTTGGAAACAAGAGGCTCCAAGAAGTGAGGCGGGTGGTGTTTTTTTAAGAATTTTGCAGGAGGTTGAGGTTTGGTGTTTACCAATGGCATCGAATGGGGGGGGGGGGGCGTGTCTCATTCCCGTCCCCCTGATGAGGGAGACCTAAATATTGGGGAAATCCCGATCAACTTAGCATCTCGAGAATTTTCTAACCCTCTTGGTCAAGATCGCAAACCATGACAATGTTTACTAAAAGCAGCAGCGATATCATCCATGGTGGTCAAGTAGGCAACTCTAAGGGATAAGATCCAGTACATGTCGAATCATGCTCTAATTGGGAAATTTATTGGTCTGCAACCATTTGAGAAATCTTTAATTTGGTGGATCAACTCTTCTTGGAAGCCCAAAGGTCATTTTGACCTTCATTTGGGTTCCAAAGGTTTTTCTACAGTCTCCTTTATTAGTCTAGAGGACAGGAACCGAATCATTGATGGTGGACCGTATTTCTAGTACTGTGTAGGCCTCTTTTTATGTCCTTGGAAAGAGAAATTTAGTCCATAAAAGGAGGATATGTGAATTTCCCTAGTATGGATTCGGTTATACTCTCTTCCTCATGAATACTGGGATGCTAAAATTCTAGAAGAACTAGGGAATTTTTTGGGAACTTTTATCAAAATATTTGAGAAAACGAAGTCCCAGCGCTACACTGTATATGCCCGTATATGTATCTATATGGATCTCTCTCGGGCTCTTCCATAAGCCATTAGGATGATTTCGGAGGATGAAGACTGGGTGCATAATTTGGATTATGAACGAGTTCCTTTTCGATGTCGTAGGTGCCATGAATATGGTCATATGTTTAGGGAATGTCCTTTGAATCATTCTAAAAAGAAGATTGGAAAGGATAGCGAGCCTGCGGACCCAGGTTTCACCAAAGTGGCGTCGTGCAAAAGAGGAAATCGCAAGTAAGAACATCAAGATAACTTCAAGAAAATGAATAACTCTAATCCTTTCGAGATTATGGGTAACCATGAGGGAGAATATTTGGAACCAAGGAATCCTTTGGGTAACCACCCCAGTTCGGTGGTCAGGAAGCCTATCTTGTGTATCACCATTAATCAAGAAAACCTCACTCATATTGATGCGGGAAGAATGCGACAAGTCCTTGGAGAAGGTATTGAGTACATGGATGTTATTCAGCAAATGGTACTGATGGACGAAGCTGAAGACATGAACATTGGTGAGCTAGATCTTGAAGGGATTGAGAAATCTTGCTCAGAGAAAGATAAAGTATACGTTCCCTAAGAATAGGTTAGTCTTCATAAAGAAGCCATTCTGAAAGCTAAAAACTCTACCTCTTTAGGTATTAATTCCGGATCTTTCAAAGAAACGAAAAAAACAGCTGAAAAGGGTGAAAAAAAACCTAGTCGTAAATCCAATAAACAGAGAGTGGCAGATGTAGGGAGGAGGTTGGTTGAATCGGGTCAATACCCGACAATCAAAGCTGCTCTTGGTCTGTAATATTTTCTTTAATGAAACTCCTATCCTGGAATACTCGAGGTATTAATAGCCTGCGACAGATGAAAATTCTGCGTCAAAAGATAAAACTAACTAATCTGACCATTGTATTTTTACAAGAAACCAAATTTTTGGCTTCTTACATTCAGGATTGTAGGAGTAAATTTTGGGCGAAATATGAAAGTATGGGCATTGATTCAAGAGGTTTTTCTGGTGGTTTATGTATCTTATGGGTTCTAACTTGGGTGTCCCTTTCTAATTTTCAAGGAACTCATAACTTGATCTCTGCCAATTTCAAGGTGGTGGGTTTTTCCATTTCTAGAATTATTACGAATGTCTATGGCCCTCAAAAAGCTGCAGATAAGCATATTTTTCTACAATCTCTCATTAATCCGAGGGCTCTTTCGCCTTTTGTACATTGGGTAGTTGGGGGTGATTTTAATCTCATTACTTCCTTAGAGGAAAAAAAAAGTGGTCGTCGATGTTTGGAGGAGGAATGCACTCATTTTAGAGACACCATTGAAGATCTCGGCCTAGTGGACATCACTCTGGGGGTGGGTTGGTTTATATGGAATAATAAAAGAACAGGGGATCTCCATATTGCATCCAGAATTGGCAGTTTCTTAGTCTCAGAATCCATTATTGACTTAGGGAGTGAAATTCATTGTGTTACTCTCTCAGGAAGGGGTTCTGACCTTTGGCCGATTGAACTCATGTGGAGCGGGTTAGGGTCTCAACTTAAGAAACCTTTTCGTTTTGAGCAATTATGGTGGGTTAATCCTAATTTTGAAGAAAATATCAAATCTTGGTGGGTTGAAATGCGGTTAGATCAGACACCTAATATGTTTTCCTTCCAACAAAATCTGAAGGCCCTGAAATCCAAAATCAAGAAATGGAATAAGGATGAGTTTGGAAACATTTTTAGTTAAAAATGTATTTTGGAAATTCGTCTTCAGGAGATTCATATTAAAGGGATTAATGAAGGCTACTATAAGGCCTTAAACTGAGGAAGAAAGGAGTGTTGAAGCCCAGCTTGAAGAACGAGAGAAACATGAGGAACTTTTGTGGTGGAAAAAGTCCAGAATTAAATGTCTTCTTGAAGGCGAAAAGAATACCAAGTTCTTTCACCACTCAATAATCCAGAATAGGATTCAAAACAAAATCTATTCAATCAAAAATTATGAAGGATAAATGGAGGAAGGGAGGGAAGAAATTGAGGAAATTCTTAATTCTCATTTCTTTGATATCTTAACTAATCCCAGGAGAAACCGTTTGGATGACATTGAAGTTATCACCAGTAGGATTCCTTCCCTGGTTTCAAGGAACATAATCAGTTATTTATGAAATCTATTATTCTTCAAGAAGTCTAGGAAGCGATCTTTTAGATGAAGGAAGGTACCTCTCCTAGCCTTGATGGTTTCACTATAATTTTTTTTTATCATTTCTGGGAGATGGTTAAGATGGATGTTTGGAAAATTGTGGAGAAATCTAGGGTTTCTAGACGCATCTTACCTTCTTTGAATGCTACCTTCCTTACCCTGATTCCTAAATGTGAGGGAGATGATACTCCTAACAAATTTAGACCTATCAGTCTTTGTAATGTAATTTACAAAATCATTGCTAAGGTCATTACTAATTTCTTGAAACCTATTCTACCTTCTTTGATTTCTCCAGAACAGTCCGGTTTTGTGGAAGGGAGGCAGATAATGGTAGGGATCATTTTGGTTCATGAAATATTACATTCCCTTAAAAGCAAGAAATTGCTTGGTATGCTGGTTAAACTGGATATTGCTAAAGCCTATGATAAATTAAACTGGCAATTCATAAGGAAGATGTTGGAAGCCTTTGGGTTTAGCCAGAACTGGGTTAACTAGATTATGCAACTTGTCTCTTTGACTTTCTTTTCTATTTTGGTAAATGGGGTCCCATCTGGAACCATTAAACCTTCTCGAGGAATCCGTCAAGGGGATCTGCTTTCTCCTTTCTTGTTTATTATCATGGCTTAAGGTTTAGGAAGATCTATTTCTGCTCTTAGGGAAGATAATTCTATTAGAGGTCTTCATGGTTCTAACTAAGGGGATAGCCATTCTCACCATTAGTTTGTGGATGATACTATGTTGATGCATTATCCATCGGTGCAGGAAGATGCTAGTTTTAAACGATGTTTGGATTAGTTTGGCCATGACTTTGGATTAGAAGTTCATTCCCAAGAGTCTTAGGTATTATTTTTTAACACTCCTAGCATTTCTCGTCGTAATGTTATCCACATTCTTGGATTTCTGGAGAGTTCCCTCCCTTCCAACTTCTTCGGAACCCCTTTAATAAATTATATTTCAAAAAAGGTGTTTGGACTGAATTACTGGATAAAGTTAAGAAACAATTGGCTAATTGGACTCTGAGACCTATGAATCTGGCGGGGCGCCTGGTTCTGGTAAATTCCATGCTCCAAGCTATGCCTACATATCTATTTTCTACGATGATGGCACCTAAGTCTGTCCTGCGAGAGCTTTGGAATATTCAAAGAATATTCCTTTGGAGTGGTGCTCAAGACTCTCACAAATGGGCTCTGGTAAAATGGGAAACGGTTTGTAAACCTAAATAGCAGGGTGGATTAAGGCTTCGTGACCCTAAAAAAACTAGCTTAATCGTCGGGTCCAAACTATGGTGGAGATGGCTAACTCATTCCCAGGAGCCATTGGCTAAATTATGGATTGATAAATATGCTCCTGGGTGGGACACTCAAGAATTAATTCGGTTTCCTCAGGAAAAAGAAGGTTCTCATATGTAGAACACGGCTTGGGCAGGGCACAGCCTAGTTCAGCAGCATTGTTTTTAGGAAATTTGTATCGGTAAAACTGCTCAGATCTTGGAAGACGCTTGGAAACAACTTCCTCCATTGGAAAGGTTGGGGCTTTTTCCTACGCTTCAAGCCGAATGTAGAAATAGAGGAATCTTAAAAGTGGCTGACTTATGGGAGGAGCAAGATCCTGGCTCTTCTTTTCATTCTTGGATGCCACATTCCTGGTGGGAAAGGTTTGGTTCGATGTCAAAAGTTTCTTGTATCAAGGAGGAACTTCATATGAGATGTATCAGAAGACGGGATAGAAAGGACAAACTTCGATGGGGTTATAGGCCGAAAGGGTTTTTCACTCTCAAAGAAGCCTACAATCTTCTAATAAGTAATAATCTGAACGCTGATGAGAAAACTTGGAGCAACCTATGGGGTAGGAAGCTTTGGCCTAAAATTACTATTTTCCATTGGCTAGTCATTCATATTAGAATATTAACTGGTGAGAATTTACAAAAGAGGGGAATGTATGGCCCTTACCAGTGTCCATTATGTGAACATGCAGAGGGATCGATGTCGCATCTTCTGGACTCGTGTAAGTTTTCATTAGACCTTTGGGATCAAGGTGCAATGTTTTTTCACCGTTCTGTGAGGATATGCCAAAATTCGACAGGTACCCTGATTCATTGGCCCAATAAACCGTTCCTTAATAAAATAGTGAATCGACTCTAGGAAATATTTCCCCATTTTCTGATGTGGGCGATATGGAATGAAAGAAATTCCAGAATTTTCCAATCCAAGGCTTCAAAACCATCTAGTGTTTGGGCTCGTATGCCGACCAAGATTCAAGAAACCATTCTTCTCGGCAGCTGGGAGGAAAAGGATAAGGAGCTAGTGGGGAATGAAGGGTAGATAATGATGAACTGGGGATCGAAGAACCTGGGGACTGTTTTATTGGTAAAACCTAAGAGGCTTCCGATTAATCAGAATCTAGACCACTGGTTTCCTCCACCGTTGGGATTCTTGAAGCTAAATTTCAATGGGGCTTACAAGGGAAACCCTGGTCAGGATGGATATGGTTTTATTGTTCGTGACTCGAACGACCACATGGTTGGGCTATGGCTTCCTGGGTAGTGATACTAATAATGTTGCTGAGATTGAGGGACTGATGCAGGGGCTTGCATGGGTCTCCTCGAATTTTTGAAGGCCTCTTATTGCAAAAGGAGACTCTTAGTTGATCCTTACCCTGGCTACCAAACTGCAAACTGGTACACAAAGTACGAAGGTGTCATCATCTTGTCTTTTGGAAAGTCATGTTGATTCCCTTCGCTCTTTGCTCATTAATGGAATGGTGATCTGTTTCTCTCATGTAAGACGAAACGGTAATAAAGTGGCATATGCTTTAGCCAACTTGGGGGTGGGTACGTGTAAAATGATCAGAGCTCAGGACTGGAACATGATTCCAGAATTGATGGATTGGGACCAGTCTAAAGACTTCATTAAGAAAGACAACACTTGTATCCATATGGAGGTTCGGAATGGCTACATCGCTGGCATACAATATTTCTAGCACGTGGCGCCTACTCGATGCAATATTTGATTTAATGTAATGATCAGACGAGGTATTAATATACGATGGCCTGTGAATTGGTTTGCGTACTTCCGACGGAGGAAGGTACGTCTTTCATCATGTCTGCTGGAGGTAAGGTAATGTCTCTAAAAGGAAAATATTGATCTGAGATCTTTGGATGGGATTGCTAAGATCAGGTTATGGAATGTGATCATCATGATGAGGATCCATTTTTGGCTATATAACAGAATGCAGGGTGGTGAGATAAACATCAGGGAGACGTTGAGTGTTTCATCTTTATTTTTCTGCATCATTTTTCTCAGAGTGCTGAAGGGTATAATATTGTTAACTATGGTTGGAGACAAGAGAAAAGGCAAGAGGTCGTCAGTTTGTAAAAAAAAACAAATTTAATTATAAGCTAGGTTAATTAATGTAAATAAACTAAGAGGTGACTTGAAAAGTCACCTCTCTTCCCCACTTAAGGTATAAATTACCGAGCCATATATTATGTAAATCACCTTTTGCATTTATTAAATATACATTACATTACATTTCTCTTACGTTCTCCATCCATTCTCCCCTTTTTTCTCTTTCATTGGTATCAGAGCCTCTTGGCTCTCGGCACCCGTCCACCACCATCTTACCTCCGCTGCACACCTCCTCTTTACCGTCCACAAGCTCACGCTGCACTCCATCTCCACCTCCATCCTGCCCCCCATTCCACCCTCCCCTCTACACGTTCCCATCATCCACCTCCCCTTACCTCCACTACAGTTCACTCCCATCTCCACCATTCTGCGCCTCCCTTACCTTCTTTGCCACCCTTTCCAGATACCTCCTCTGCCACTCACCGAACCACCTCCTCTTTACCCTCCCTCCACTCCACATTGCTGCCACACCATTTCCACTGCCTCCTTCTCTACCTTCTCCTTCCATCCATGCCTCCACCTTTCTCCGCCTCCCCCTTCCATCCATACCTCCCCATTCTTCACCACTCCACTCGCCCACCACCCTTCTCCACCATCTTCCGCTCCCCCCCCTCTTCTCGCCACTCCACGCTGCTACCATTGCCCCCCCTCCTCCATTTCCCTCCACCTCACTCCACCGTCGCCCCCATCCTCCATCACCCCTCCATTGTTTCCCTCATGCTCCCTCCTCCTCCACCTGCTCCATCCTCTGTCTCCACTTCTTTAACCTCATGCCACCTCCTTCCTCTCAACGCCATTTCCACCCACCTCACGTGTCATCACTCCCTCCCCAACACTATTCAACTGCGACTGACAACTCCTCTCATATTCCTTCACATCGCATTCCCCACAACCTCCGTCATCCAGTCATGTTTCCTTCCATTCCACAATTCAGCCTCCCATCCGTCGCTTGCCATTACTCCACACCTGCCTTCGCTCGCCATTGTTCCACGGTGTGCTAGATAAACAATTTTCATAATAATAATTTTAATATTAATAATAAATATTATTATTATTATTTATTAAATATTATTATTAATTAATTAATAAAAAAACTATATTATAATCATAATTATTATTATAATTAATTTAAAAAACAAAAAAAAAGAGGAGAAAAAAGAAAAAAAAAGAACCAACCGTGGCGAACTGGTATCATATCGCAAACAAAAATAAATCCACATTTAGCGCCGAGAAAATTCCAATCACAAGATCAATGGACGCTCGGTTCGACCAAATCAATGAGAAGATTAACAAGACTCTACGAGGAACTCCAGGAAAAGATCAAACAGACGAGTGAAAATTTGACATCAAATTGGACACAATTTACGTCACGAATTGAGAATAGTTTCCTCACTCTACAGGAAGACCAAAATAAAATTTAGGTAGTTTTAACCACCATCTTGGACAGATTACAAATCTCGAATGACCTGCAACCAAACTCTCCCAGAACTCCGAAGCAGCCAGATCCTCTATTCAACATGTCATCCTCTAACACATATACACAAGGATGCCAAATACGGGTGAAAGTCAAGTTACCCAAATACGACGAGGACAAACGACAATGCATAGCATGGATTAACAAAGCTGAGGAATACCTAGACATCCACAACATCCATTACGATGGCGAAAAAATTAAATATGCCTCCATGCATCTAGAAGGAAATGCTTACAACTGGTACTTATGGTGAAAGAATACAACAAGAATATGTTATTATAACTGGGTTAGCTTCAGGAACGACCTCATCAAAATATTCCAAGGTGTTGAAGAAAAAGACTTCTTTTCCAAAATCACAAGGTTACAACAAAAAAATAGTGTCGATGAGTACACCTGTGATTGGGAAGCACTGTCAACTCCAGTCCCAGAATTAACCGATGACCAATGACTATAGACCTACATACACGGCTAAAACAACACATCTGTGATGAACTAGAGTTACACAACATCTCTACCATGGAGGAAGCATGACGTAAATCCGGGATTATTGAAATCAAATCCGTTCATACAAATGTCGACCAAGACAACTCCAAAAGGAACCCCCTCCAATTAGGATACACAAGAAATCCAAGGTATACACCACCTCAACTTAGGGAAGGAACAAATCCTAGTTTAGAGGCCCAGAGAATAAAAGAAGGGAAATGTAAGTTCTATGGAGACAAATGGGATCCTAAGCACAGATGCTTACAAAAGAAATTATATGCTTGTGAAGCAGAGCTAGAATTCAATGAACCAATTGAGAACAATGTGAATAGCCAACAGATTACCACCCAGGAATCAAGGATGACTCCCCACAAATCTCATTAGTCGTTATTACCGGAATCTACCAACCGCAAACATTGAAGATTAAAGGACATATAAAAAATAATAACGTCATAGTTCGCATCGACTCTGGAAGCACCCATAACTTTGTTAACATCAACCTTGCTAAAGTATTTAACCTATTCATCCGTTCAGTACCTAACATGAAAGTTATGGTAGCAGATGGAAAGAAGATCGACAATGTGGGAAAATGTCACAAGGTTAAGTTACAAATGCAAGAATATAACTTAGAATCAGATTTCTTTGCGGTACCACTAGGAGGAATTGACGTAGTATTAGGAATACAATGGTTACAAACCTTGGGTACATACTCTACAAATCACCAAGAACATTTTATTGAATTCCATGTGTTTGGGAAAACACACAAATTATATGGGTTCCAACCACCTCCAACACAACTGGTTACATCACATCAGATGGAAAAGCTATGTTGGAAGGATGCACCAACATACATACCTCAATGTCGAGAAATGGAGATTCTAACAAGTGAAGGAGATATGGACAAACAACCAGAGACAAAAGAGCTAATTCGAAAACATCACAAGGTGTTTCAAGAGTTACCTATGGCGCTCCCAACAAACAGAAAAACTAAACACATAATCGAAATAGAACCAGGGACAAAACCTGCCAGTAACAGCCCATACAAATGTCCACATCAGAGACGTTGCAATAGTTCACGTAGTCATTGTCGTCAAATAAGCTTTGAGGACAAATCTTCCTTAATGGAAAGGCAATGTAACAAAAACCAAATTTAATTATAAGCTAGGTTAATTAATGTAAATAAACTAAGAGGTGACTTTAAAAGTCACCTCTCTTCCCCACTTATGGTATAAATTACCGGGGCATCTATTATGTAAATCACCTTCTGCATTTATTAAATATACATTACATTACGTTTCTCTTACATTCTTTGTCCATTCTTCGTCCATTCTCCCCATTAATATACGATGGCCTGTGAATTGGTTTGCATACTTCCGACGGAGGAAGGTATGTCTTTCATCATGTCTGTAGGAGGTAAGGTGATGTGTCTTAAAGGAAAATATTGATCCGAGATATTTGGATGGGATTGCTGAGATCAGGTTATGGAATGTGCTCATCATGACGAGGATCTGGTTTTGGATATATAACAGAATGCAAGGTGGTGAGATAAACATCAGCGAGACATTGAGTGTTTCATCTTTGTTTTTCTGCATCATTTTTCTTAGAGTGCTGAAGGGTATAATATTTTTAACTATGGTGGGGGACAAGAGAAAAGGAAAGAGGTCATTAGTTCAATCAAACTCCCATGAATAGGCTTCTCGTGATCAATGTAAATTGTTGTGGGAATCCTGCATGTTCGAACTGGAATTACCGCAAGAGATTTAGAATCGTATTACGGCCACTGAGAAAAGTTTATGGGAAGAAATGGATAATCAAAAATGAAGGAGGAGTGCAAAAAGGTATATGAGTGGATTTTGGATCCTAGTCACACGATGGGCCATGTAAGCTTATATGAAAAAAAAGTAGCCTAGGTATTCTGGGTTATGAAAAATTTGGTTGGTCTAGTTGCATGGGACCTTCATTCTGAGGACTCAAGCGGTGCCTCATCAGACCCTTGGAAGGATTCTATTTCGGCTTCGATCTAGCGGGTTGAGGATAAGGTGGATTTTTTGATTTCATGTTTGGGTTTTCAATTTCCACCTTCTTCTATGCCAAAAGATATGAAGACTGATTTCCCAGGAATTGCTCATGGTGGTGGTCTTGAATTATCCTATATCTTATTATAAAATGGTTTTCGTGGAATGTGGTTGTTCTATAATCACTATTTACTTTTGATCTTTTCAAATCATGCTCAGATTTTGGGTTTTCGACTCTGTTTCAATTTCACTGCTGTTTTGGCAAGTTATTGGATAGGAAGAGTCCTATTTCTGAAGCTGTAATTTTGCACCTTCTATGGTTTGCGGTAAATCTATAAGCTTTTTCATTTTCTATCTATGAAGTCTACGAAGCGTCGATGGTCGTCAAAGTATGTCTGCAACCAGTATCAAGATCTAGGGGTCTTTTCAAGCAAGAAGGGGTTATTTGCATCCATATAATTGGCTCGATGGAGTGCAGGTCTTACTAAGATCCTGTACTAATAATTACGGACTTACAGAGTTTGAATCTGTGTTTGGTCCGTATGTAAAGATGGGGTAGCGGACCGGTTGTTTTAATGGTCTATATAGTCATAAGTTTGGATTTGGAATAGAAGTCTTTGATATGGGTAGTTAAGTTTGATCTATCTTCTGATAAATGTAATTCAAATGGATTGGGTATCCTTTTTAGCAGCAATCTATGTATGTTGGCTAGGTGTTAAAGATAGGACAGATGATTAGGGTGTTTTGATGGTTATGTAACCTGTTTTGTAAGGACCTTTTTTTTATAATATAATGTGAATACTTGACTTACAAAAAAAATCAATGTTGGAAACAAATAACATAAAAGATAAAACTAGTTAGCAAACTACAACAAACATCAAACTCTATAAACACCTTAATTGTATTTTAATAACATAAAAGATAAAACTGGTTACCAAATTACAACAAACATGAAACTCTATGAACACGTTAGTTGTATTATAAAATTAAAAGAAACCTTAATAAATAATTCAACTTTGAAGGTTTGAAATAAATAAGAGGACGAATAAAATGATTGCTGGAAAAAATGCACCTTAATTATATTTTAATAACATAAAAGATAAAACTGATTACCAAATTACAACAAACATGAAACTCTATGAACCCCTTAATTGTATTATAAAATTAAAAGAAACCTTAATAAATAATTCAACTTTGAAGGTCTGAAATAAATAATAGGGCGAATAAAATGATTACTGGAAAAAATGATCTATATATGCTTTTGTTAAAACTTTGACAAAAAATATAACAAGGCGTAGCAGCAATGTTGCATATTCTCTGCCTTTAGGATTGTAAAAAGTGGAGCAAGTTTAAGTTCAAATAAGTAGCTCTCAGGCCATCTCTATAGTCGCAGTTGGTCTGCCTTTAGGATTGTAAAACGTGGAGCAAGTTTAAGTTCAAATAAGTAGCTCTCAGGCCATCTCCATAGCCGTGGTTGGTAAAAAGCAAAGGTATTTAGGATTGTAAAATGTGGTTAAGTTTAAGTTCTGAGGCCATCTCCATAGCCGTGGTCGGTAAGAAGCAAAGGTATTTAGGATTGTAAAACGTGGAGCAAGTTTAAGTTCCAATAAGCAGGTTTCAGGTCATCTCCATAACCGTGGTCAATAAGAAGCAAAGGTAAATGAATAGTCTACTAAAGCAAGACCTGCAGTCCTAAAATACCAACGTTGTATCAAGTGTGCAAGACTTGCAATCCTGAAAGACCAGCGTTGTATCAAGTGTGCGATTTCCCATCCGATGGACCGACCAACCCCCGAGGTTTAAAATCAATCGAATAAATAAACTCTAATCAATGAAAACCTCTCTTGGAATCTGGATCAGTTGGAAGCATTATCCCAAAAGATGAAGGTGTTGTTGTTGGGCCCTCCTCTCTGGACATTGGCAGGCGTGGCCGACGTCTTTTTTTCACTGACGTCTTTGTTTCACTTCGAACAACCCAATATAAATGAAATTAACTTTCAGTTCACAAAATCTTGTTCTACCCTTTTAATCTCAAAATAATTGAAAACCGTTTTCCACCGACTCTTGCATATAATCTCTCTAACTCTTAAAACTTAAATAATAACTACTTTCTAAAATTTAATTATAATAGTTTCTATTTAATAGTCAATAGTTATGAACGGCCAGCATCATGAATATCTAAATTTTCTTATTCTAGGTTGCTTTACCATATCATAATGTTAATGATAAAACTTTCTGAACTAACGGTTATAGCAATAGTGATGGCCTTCAACCATTTAATTGTTATAAGAAATTCAACAGTTCCATTTTTGCTATTTTGAACATGGTACATTTTCTTATTCTAGGTTTCTTTTCCATATCATAATGTTAATGATAATAGTTTTTGAAGTATAGTTATAGCAGTAGTGTTGTCCTTCAACCATTTAATTGTTATAAGAAATTCAACAGTTCCATTTTTGCTATCTTAAACATGGTAATGAAATATATACATATTACTCAAACTCTATATTTCAACTTGGTTTTCCAAAGATATAGAGATTAATCAAACTCTATATTTCAACTAAGTTTTGTAGTAGATATAATATATAATTTTATAAATTATTCATACCAATGGTTAAAGTTAATATTATTCATAAACTAGATATAATATATAATTTTATATCTAACAAACATTAAAATATATAATTTTATAAATTATTCATTGACATATTGTTAAAATTAATATAAGTACAAAACAAATACTATTTAATAAAACAAAAACAAAAATTATAAAAGAAACGTTATACTACAAGTTATTCATTTATAATTATCACTTATTTTTATATTATAAATTTATTTATTTTAAGTTATTCATTTATAATTATCATTTTTTTTATATTATAAGTTTATTTATTTTAACTTTAGTAGATGAGAGATTACATTTTTTTATATTTTTTATTAATGAATAAAAACATTTAACAGATATTTACTTATGCAAACCCTCAAAATTAAGGTTAAAGATGTTGACATAGTTTGGTGAAAAAGAAATAGAAAACAAGGTAGAAATGATCATATTAAACATTTGCTTACTTTATAATACCCAGAGTTCATCTGCAATGTGCTAGTTTATATCTAGGGATGTCAGTTGTCTAGGGATCGATGCTTGATATCTGCAATGTGTTAGTTTATATCTAGGGCTGTAAGTTGTTAGGGATCGATTCCTATCAAGCAGCAATTTGTTTTTATAGTCCTGAAGCAAACGACACCAGTTTCAATATACATCGAGGAAACATGAGCACATGGGAGGCCCTCTAAGCGAGATTCTAAAGAACAAGATTCTTTGCAGGCGATGTGCTCCTCCAAAATCTCTGTGCCAGATTACTACGTGAAGGCCATGCATCAACGTTTATTTTTCCGTCAATTACAGGAAACTAAATAAATCATTATGTTGTGCTGTAACTATAGCATAGAAATCAACAGTACCTCATGAGGGAGTAGAGCAGTTTGGAATAACCCTGCCAGAGTGGTTAGAATAACCCTGCCAGAGTAAAATGGTAATATGTTTAGGGTTATTGGAAGAAATTGATTATTGAAGAACGAACTAAATACAAATAACCACATTGTCTCATCCTAATAGGAGAAACCATTTTTTGTCAGTTTTGCGATGCCAGTGCTATCGGTATAAATTCTTTTAAACAGAATTGAGACAGGTAGAATGTAATGATGTCGATAGCCTAATTCCCTGCGAATTAACGCCATAAAATACATATAGCCCCCTTCTTAATAAACCGCAAAAAGCTTATAAGAACCAAATCCAATGAGCAAATAATTTCTTACCCAAGAACATGGCAGCCACCTTCATGAACAGTCCGAGAGATCAATCCCATCAACCCCACGTTTCCCCACCATACCCCAGGTCAATTTTTTCGCCCCACCTACACCAAATAAACATGAAATCTCTTGAATCCCACAAACATGCAGGATACCAATTCAAATACCAACATATAGAAATTTAACACTTAAAAACATGTATTTACTCTTAAGAATAAGCCAAACTACATCATAGCAATTGCTAAGAGTCATTCAAAAACAAAAATAACTAATCCCTTCTTATATAAAATCAATGTTTGAAATGTAGCTTTGATTGAGAAAAATAAACAATTGTATCCTTTTAAAAAGAGCGGACTTCTATTCTTGACACAGGCCATGAAGAACCTCAGCAAATCAATATCTTATTACGTGAATGAGTGTTACATATAAAAGAGATCAAACCGTTATCTACAGTTAGATAACGAGATTATTAACTAGATTTTGCTAACTAATAACTGAAATATTATTTACAATGTAATCCCGAAGGATTATTCAACATCCCCCCCTTAATCCGAAGGGTCATCTGACATGCCAAGCCGCATTCTAAATTTTTCAAACTTTTCACGGCCCAATGCTTTAGTAAAGATATCTGCAATTTGCTCTGAAGTAGGACAATGTGTCAAATGAATGGTTTTGGCCTCAACATGATGTTGAATCAAGTGATATTTGGTGTTGATATGTTTGGTTCGATCATGGAATTTTGGATTCTTGGCCAATTGAATTGCAGAAGTGTTGTCAACAAAGAGAGGCGTTGAAGTAATTTGTTTCTCCTGCAAGTCTTCAAGTATTTTACGAAGCCAAATGATTTCTTTTGTGGCTTGAACTGCTGCAACATATTCGGCTTCAGTTGTAGAATCAGCAAGAACATATTGCTTTCGTGATCTCCATGTGATAGCTGCTGGTCCAATGTTAATCAAATAACCTGAAGAAGAGACCCCATGCTCTTTATATCCATCAAAATCAGAATCTGAATAACCAGTGAGATGAAAGTCTGAAACTTTAGAATATTTGATGCCATAATATTGAGTGCCTTTTAAATATTTGAGCACTCGCTTTGCTGCATTCCAATGACCTTCATAGGGATGATGCATAAACCTGGAAAGTATTCCTACAGCAAAAGTTATGTCAGGATGAGTAGTAGTAAGATAAATTAAACTTCCAACAAGCTGCCTATACTTGGTTGGATCTTCAAATGTGCTACTTTCATTTGAAGTAAGCTTTAGATTCTACTCCATTGGTGTTGAAACAGGATTACAATCCTGCATACCAAATTTGTTTAATAACTCTCCAACATATTTTTTCCGAGAAATGAAAATGTGCTTTGGTTTTTTATCTACTTCAATTCCTAAATAATAATGTAATAATTCCAAATCTGTCATATCAAAATCCTTTTTCAACTCTCTTTTGATAGATACTATATAATCGTCATTATTTCCTGTGATAAGCAAATCATCCACATAGACAACCAGATATACAACCGATTTTCCAATTTTCTTGAAAAATAAAGTTGCATCATCTAGATTGAAGTGCTTATAATTCAATTTGAGAAGATGCTCAATTAACTTTTCATACCAAGCTCGGGGTGCTTGCTTTAAACCATATAAAGATTTGACTAATTTGCATACCTTCTGTTCTTGACCTTTGATAGCAAATCCTTTAGGCTGATCCATATACACATCTTCTTTTAAGTCTCCATTCAAAAATGCGGTTTTAACATCCATGTGATGTATCTTCCATCCTTTTTGTGCTGCGAATGAAAACAAAGTTCGAATGGTGCCCCATTTAGCTATAGGAGCAAATGTTTCTGTGTAATCAACACCTTCTTTTTGTGCATACCCTTTTGCTACAAGTCTCACTTTGTGTTTGTCAAATGAACCATCTGCTTTATACTTATTTTTATATATCCACTTGCATCCAATCGCTTTGGCTCCAATTGGAGGGTTCACCAACCTCCAAGTTCCATTTTTTATGAGAGCATCATACTCTCTTTGCATGGCACTTTTCCATACATCACTATTTACTGCTTCTTGAAAAGATGTAGGTTCATCAAATGCATGAAAGTTTAATTCACAATCTAATGTTACAAAATCATCATACCTTTTAGGAAATGTCTTAGTCCGTATTGATCTACGAACTTCTTCTTGTTGTGGTGTTTGCTCTGTTTCTTCTTTAAGAGCAGGTTCTGCATTATCCATGATACTTAGTTTACCCATTCCATTAACAATATCATCAACTGTCTCATCTTTTGTTTCATCAACTTGTGCATTAGAAGGAAATTCCAAAACTTGACCTTGACTTAGAACAGGAATCCCCCCTTCAAGATTTGGAAGTTCATTATCCATTTCATGATAGATTTTTTTTAGATTGAAATCTATCAAGCTGAGCAAGTTGTTTATCAATAGTGAGTGCATCTTTCTCAAACTCAAGAAATATAACATCTCTAGAAACAATAAACTTCCTGTTATCTTCATCATACAACCTATAAGCTTTAGAAGTATTAGAATATCCCAAAAAAATACACTTCCGACTTCTTGCTCCCAATTTATGTCTTTGTTGCTCAGGAATCAAAGCATAACATGTGGAACCAAAAATTCTAAAATGCTTGACAGCTGGAAGATGATCATGCCACATTTCATAAGGTGTTTTGTTTTGTAGTGCAGCAGAAGGACATCTATTCTTAATGTAGACAGCACAAAGAACTACTTCTCCCCAAAACATTAACTTGACATTTTTAAAAAACATAATTGATCTTACCATATTCAAGAGTGTCCTATTCATACGTTCTACCACACCATTTTGCTGTGGATTATAAGGAACAGTTGTTTGATGTTTAATACCATTCTCCTACAAATATTTTTCAAACTCTTGAGATGTATATTCACCACCGTTATCAGTTCAAAGGGTTCCAATAGTAAGTTGAGCTTCATTTTTAATCCATCAGTGAAAATTTCTGAATGTATCAAAAGCTTGAGATTTTGCTTTTAATAAATAAACCCAAGACATCCTCGTAAAGTCATCAATGAAAGTCATGATATATTTGTTACCATTTGCTGATGGAACGGGCATGGGCCCACATAAATCTGAGTGAACAAGACCAAGCTTTCTTGAAGCTCGAAACATAGAATCATTAAAAGGTTGTTTACTGTGCTTGCCTAAGATACAAGCATCACATGGGGAAAGTTGTCTTGGAATAGTAGGAAGCCCTTGAACTCCTTTCTGTTTCATAATCCTAAGACTGTCATAACTAATATGACCAAATCTTGCATGCCACAATAAGCTAGAAGATAAATTACTATTATGCTAAACCAAATTTGCAGAATTGTGTGAATTGGATGATGTACCATTCAACTTTAAAAGTTTGTTATCTTCCACTCTATTCATTACAACCTCATTATCATAAGCTCTTCTAATTTCAATGATACCATCAAACATATGTATCGAATGATTTTGTTGTCTAATTTGCACAAGAGATATTAGATTTCTCTTCAATTGTGGAACATAAAGCACGTCAGAAAGTATATAATCAGCAAGTCCTGATAATTTCAATCTAACAGAACCAATTCCTAAAGGTTTTAACTGAGACTTATCTGCCAAATGTACAACCCCATCAATTTGAGCACTAAAAGTTTCAAAGAAATCTTTTCTAAAGGTCATATGACATGTGGCTCTGATGT
>LPNX010606859.1:36739-73005 GCA_001517045.1 Pseudotsuga menziesii | reverse complement strand
GTGATTCTAAATAATGAGTATATGTAGGATAAAGAGCTTTAATAAATGCAGTAAGTTGAATGTCAACTTTTACACCAGTTGCATCAATATCATGAAAAATGCCTCTAATTTCAGAAGCAAGTTTCATTGGATCATTATCTTTTAACTCTAAGTTAAATAAATTCATTAACAATTATATGATTTCAAGCTCAGAATGTGAATCATACAAATCTTTTAGTTTCTTTAATGCTTCCCAAGCACTTTTGATAGAAACTAAATGTCTACTTACTTCTTTACTTACAGAGGCAATAATCAAGGCATAAGCCTTCTTGTCCTTGCTTTTCCATAATGCTAACTCTTTGGCATTAGTAGGTCGCACTGGTGCACTTTTATCCACTTCATTTATTGCTTCTCCACCTTCCTTATCTTCTAAATTCTCATTTTCACAAATTCCATCCCACATATCATTAAAAATAAGGGTATTTTTAACTTTACGAAACCATTCCTGATAATTTTCTTTTCCAGACAAAATAACTCCAACAATTGAAATTAAAGAATTCATTGAAATTTACTGTGTAGTAAATTTTTGTGTACAAAATATGGTCTGAAATATTCTTTTCCTCTTAGCCAATGTTCTTTAAAATCTTTTTATCTTCTAAAAAGATTTCCCGAAAGGTTTAATATTTCATTTTAAAAAACCTTGCACTCAAATATAAATCGCTGTTTAAAAACTTTTATTTTCTGGAAAAAAAACTCCCCAGTGATTTGATAATTAATTTAAAGAAACCATTGCAAGAAAATATAAATGGCGGCTCTCTTCCTTTTTCTTTTTCTTAAAAAAAAAAAAAATTCTTCAGAAGAATTACCGGAACAATTTACTTGCAGTCTCCTCTTAATGTGCAGTCTTTGTCTTTCTTCCACAATCTTTACTAAGCAGCTCTCATTTCTTCCTTTCTTGGTGATAGCTCCTTTGCTGGCTCCTCCTTCACGGGCTCCTTCTTTCTCACCAAGTCTTTCTCACCAATGCTTCGTTGCCTTTGCTCTAATACCACTGACACAGGCCGTGAAGAACCTCAGCAAATCAATATCTTATTATGTGAATGAGTGTTACATATGAAGGAGATCAAAACCATTATCTACAGTTAGATAACGAGATTATTAACTAGATTTTACTAACTAATAACTGAAATATTATTTACAATGTAATCCCGAAGGATTATTCAACAATTCTTAGGGAGGAAACAACGACCATTAAATTGTATATAAAAAACATTTAACAAAGTAGGAGATACTCATGAAAATATGATGGCCAAAGCTAAGCAAATCGGGTTGAAGGATAGGATTTAATCCCTTTTGATATGCTTTGCTTAATCTGCTGCTTCTAGGATGTCGTTAATAGCCGAGTGGCTCTATGTTCACTATTTTTGTTCAATTGTCGTGTGGTTAGACCATTCCAGAAAGCATGGGATGATGGATGAACTCTTTGCAAAGTTTCCTTGTCAATGGATTTTATAGAGGAGCATCAAATTCTTTAGTGCCACTCTTTACCCGATGTCGTGATGGTATAAACCTATTTTGTTCAACTTGTAAAGGTTCAAAATTCATGGAAGACAAGCTAAGTTAAACACACACAATAGTTTGTGAAATGAAAATTGGCAACCATATTAAACTATTTCACATATATCTAGTGCAAATCAGTAGTGGATGGACAACAACGAATACTACATGGGAATTACAAACATGCAGATCATGCAAACAAAAAGTGAACAAAGCCAAAGTCCACTTCTGAGCTTTACAACTTTTCATCTATAATAAGGGCTTGTCTGCAAGACCAAGCAAGCCTTATTGACGTTCAGACAAAAGGTAATTCACAATCTTTACCTAATTAGCGGTATACACGACAATATGGAGGAAATCCATAAGCGTCTGGAAGATGTTACCAAGGGAGTAGGGGTGTTGTGAAGGATCAACAAAACTAATGGTGATCCTTCCTTGATGATTGGTGTTCAAGGCTGTCCCAGCTGGGTATAACCTATTTTGGGAAATATGCTTTGTTTTTTTGAAAGCATTCATAGAAAACAATAAGGTTCCGCCATTCTACTCTTCTATAATAATCAAATCAATACAAAATTTATGAGTTGAAATATTTGCTATCTAAAAGATGTTGTAAGCACGATTCAGATTTCCAGAAATCCTACAAATTTACCACAAATATTTTCCACTTAACACAAGGTTGCATAATTTTCTCTGGTAATCTCCCTCACACCATGCGTAGGAAAAACATTGTGGTAATGATACTTTTTCAGGTTTCTAAGTTACAAGGCCAAGGAAAGAGTAGAGGCTGTGGCAATATTATCATATACAATAAATGTAATAGATGAAGACACAACAAAATTCTTTTATAAATGGAGCATTCTATGGCACATTTAAAGCTTTAGATAACTGGAGCATTCTATGGCAGAGTTAAAAGCTTTAGAGGTAGTCATATTCATGCTCACTCACTTACATGTGGTTTCCCGTCATGGAATAGCATGTCCACCCACCACCAGTAAAACACCACATATATCTTAGATTCATTGTTCAATATGCCACTGAATAACAAGAATGTAATAAGTACAACAATAATGTAAGAAGTACAACCAGAAAAATGACATGAATGAATGAAGAATTTGCATAACCACGCTATTCTAAGATGCAGTAGGCAGCAAGTTCTGACACAAAGAGATACAATTAATTGATCAGTACTAGTTAATAAGTAGGAGCATTCATCATTTGATGGAATGACTTACCAAAGTGGCATTGAATGTGGAAATGGCGAGGCGCTGGTGGACTTTGTATGTATTTTGAAGATATGTGGCTCCGTCTAGCATCTCCACGTCCTCTTCATGTCTATGCCAATTGTGTCTATGGCTGTGGCAGCGACGTTGAAGTGGTGCATCCTCTTGAGAATCAGAACTCGCATATGATAAAGATTGATCCACCGTTTGTTGTATGGATAGGAATGGATAGGAATCAGCATTGCAGAGACATTCTTTCCAATTCCTCGCAGCATCTTTTTCATGGCTGGTCTCTTCGCTGCTTAAGAAATAAAATCTATAACCAAAATCAACTCCATCTACATTCAAAACAAGTAAACTCCATACAAAATCCATCATCTCCCTTGATCATTTTAAAATATTACTCCAAACATTTAATACTAAAGTTATAGCACATTAATACAGATATAATATACACATTAATATTGTTATTATCCTGCAGGGTTGATTCCCTAGCCAACCTGCTGTAAATCTTGGCTCTCAGGTCTTTTCCAGATTTGACCCACTCTATTGCTCCATCCTTAGCAGTTTCGACTTCCCTGAAGGTATCATCATCCCATCTTGGTGCATAAGGGAAACTGAGACAAGAACGACGCGTCAGATTGCATTGTTGTTGTTGATGTTGAAACCACAAAGGGGTCTCTCTATTTATCTCCATGCACTGCAAAGAATTTATGAGACTTTCCATGATAAGATTTGAGGATTGGATCGTAGAATGCTCAGCGAGAGAAGAAAGAAACAAATGCCATGCATGCAGCTTCTGAGTCTCCACGTCCCAACCAAACCCAATATTTTACAATTATTTACAGCCATCATGGAGCTTTATTAAAACCATACATTTGAAAATTATGACCGTGTCCTCACCTTACTACACTTGAAAGCCACGCGTTTGTTGAACCCAGGACAGTGGAGCTTGACAGCCACGCGTTTGTTGAACCCAGGACAGTGGAGGATGGCATCCATAACATGTCATTGGCATTTAAGTAGGATGTCAGAGTATGCCAGTGGTAAGGAATAACAATTTGTTTCAACAATAAGAGGTTTTAGTATAAAAACCTTAGACCAAGTTGAAAAAACTTTATCATAGAAAAATGAAAATGTGTATGCACAGTTGTCAAAACTATGGCGATTACATTATTCCCTGCTTGCAGGGAATAAAAAGATTATTGATTTACATACAAATGGCTCTAAGTTGATTCATAGAGTCCCTATAAAGTCTATTCCAACCTGAAAGGCAAAGATTAAGAGATATTAATACAATTGAAAATATAATTAGGTGCTATATCTAACATCAATGATATACATACCAGAAACATTATTAACATTATTTTGGACAAAGTTACATTTTTATCCATTCTTCATATTATTTTAAAATTACAATAAGGATATTATTATCAAGCACGGTTGGACTTGGTCATGAATATTCTTATCAAAAGATTTTTGTTCTTCAATGGGAATGTACTTTCTTTCATTCCATTTCTGCTTTCTTTCTTATATTTTCTAGCAGTGTTCCAATATGGGGTTGTGTCCTCCCTTTCAGTCCCTTTCCTATCCTTACTGCCTTTCCTTAAGAAGATAAGTCAATTTTCAAGTTCAAAAGTGCAACATTGACAGAAAGGTAGATATTATTTCAGGAGGAGAAGTTGGTTCTAAAATCTCTTAATGAAAGAATTAACTCACCCACCCACCAAGCATTATCAATTTTATCAACTACTGAATTTACTAAGCATCACCTGTGGAATTTCAGACACACTTGCATTTCGGTTATGGGCCTCAAAAGTTAGAAGCACCTGCTGAATTAGGACACCCATTTCTCTAGATAGCTTGAAAGTGCTCTCCTTTGGGTGCCATGGACTTAGAGCTACAAATTATGGTAAGATGTTATTTTCAATTTTTTATAAATTTGATAATAATCTAAAAATAAATTTTAATAAAACTATTATGTGTTTTTTCTTAAACATGAAATTGTTTTTGGTATTTTGATATTGGGTTGTGTTAACACAAGACAAAGGCATGGAAATATGGTTTTGTTGTGGGAGGATCCCAATCCCACTTTGTACACTTCCAAATTACAATTCATAGGTCTTGTTGCTAAAAGCTTTACATTTTTTCCTAAAAATGCTTTTTTTTTAAGACTAGAGCTGAAAAATTTATATTATCAAAGGAGTGGTTACATTTTTTGTGGAAGGTGGTCTACCAACAAGAATCCCTAACCAGTCCCCTCTCCAAAATTCCCTCAAAATCATCCATTTAAAATTGATATATGCAATTCACACATCTGATAACCAGAAAACATAAAAACTTGTCCATGACTATAAAGTTTAAAGAACTGAGACTAGGAAGTTGTATAATGTATATAGAGGTTCTGAGACTGAAACTATTAGTGGTATATTCCTGATAAGCTGAGACTTTTAAACAAAAAGAAGTTTCCATTAAGAGGCCAACTAAGTTGAAACATAGGCCATCTAAAACTGACACAGAGTTGAAAGATAATAATCATTCGAGATAATGATAATCAAGGATTCCTCCGATTCGTCTTGAGTCGACAGTCTCTAGAGATTTATCGGTGATGGCCTTCGTTGGCTACTTGCGATATATAAGCATTGCATTGGAGGGATCCGCTCTGTGTTGGAAGACCTTGCATGTCAGCTCACGGGAAAGAGCATTAATCTTGGAGTTGAATTCCTATTGGTTTTACAACACCATATAAACCCTTATTTCTAGGCGTACCACTTTTTCTAAGAGATTCATTCCATCATTGTTCTCCTCAAATAGTCCTTGGACGTTGTCCATTATGGTGCAACTTAGAAGTGCCTTGGTTTTCCAAAACAACGTCAAGGTTTTGGAGTAGTGGTTTTCCTTGGTTTGCTTGTTTCATGGATTATCTTCCAACGGGCTTAGCTCCTCTTCTAACCTCTCAACTAGCAAAACCTCCAATATTCTGGCAATTTTTTCCTCCATTCTATGTATATTCTCCTTCATAATAGGTTGACTATGTCATGGAAACCTACTTTGGTTCATCTTTGCTCCTCGAGGACTAGAGGCATATGGGTTCGCTTAGGCCCATTGCTTGTTTTGTGGGTGGTACGCTTGATTTGAGCCATTTTGCTTAGACTAGAGAATTTTTTCCACTGTAACTAGATGTGGATGTGAAGCATTATGAAGGGATCTACAGCACAATAATTGTGATGAGTTCTCTTTCTGATTCTTCTATTTCTTCTCGATTTGGGTCTCTTTCCTAAGGAAAGGACACCAAATTTTGTCATGATTGAGTTCCAAGTGTCACGTTCTAAAGCAGGATGAATCATAGGAGGTAGAGATCCCAGCTGTCACGAATGAGGAGGAAGCCATCCAAGGTAAGGAATAACGAAAGGACATCCAGTTGAATGTGAAATGAATGCTGAGAACTGTGGAATTTGCACCATGATGATGAGTAGTTGCGGGACAAGGTTGCCACCTCAAGTTGGTAGTCCTTCATACACATGTACGTGGAGGCATCATAAAGTGACTTCCTCACGAGATTGGACACCCGTCATGGGGATATTTATTTGACATATGTCAAAACTCAGCAACATTTTTATTATTCTTGTAGTCTTAGTAATTGATTGACACTTTTACTCATGGGAAAAAAAGGTTCTAAACAAGTTTGAAGGTGAAAGCGGTTTCTTCTTATCCATTTATAGCCAAGGGAAAGTGAATGGCCCAAAGAATAAAGCAGGAACTGGGTGGTACTAATTTTGACCCTCCCTCACAAAAACACATTGAGAATAAAATTGAAGTTACCCCATGGTTGTCACCACTACAAAGGGCATATTATATTTATCTAGCCTTTCAACTCAATTCCTATGTCTGAAGTATTCCTTTGTGATAAAATATCACATTTTCACTTACACCATTGATGCAACCTGTTAACCTTGCAAAATTTGGTAGGTTGCAATACATGTGGTCGTCCACATTTTCTTTGTTTCATAATTTTATCACTTAATGTACTTCACATGCATAGTGTTGTTACATGTTACTTTTGAGTTGTTTATGTCATTGTTAGTAGGTTGTTTTGTTTCACCCAGCATGCAACTAATCTAAATTTTCAAAGTACATAATCAATGAAAAGCATGTATAAATGAATCTATTGTTATATTTTAATTGGAAATTAAACTCATTAATAATAAAAAAACCTATCTTTTAATTAAAAATTAAATTCTTTAATAAAAACATTATTTTTTATTGCAAGAACGGGTTATTTGTATTAGAAGGTCAGTGATGTAACCATTGAAGAAGAACCACAAAATTCACCACTGCCATTAGAAAACAACGGTCAGACACCAGAAAGTTTAACTTACTGCTACCCATATAAAGAAGTCTGCCACCCAACCCAACATAAAGAACTTCCTTTACATAGATACAGATAAAAGGTTTGAGACAGAATTAAACAACCTACTACCGTAATTCGCTAGATGCTTGCGAAGAAAAGATATAACATGAAAACAAAATGAAAAAATATCCCAGAGGATTCCAAGATTGCTTTTCCTGTCTGCCATGCTGAGAAGTTGAGCCTGGAAATGTAGTATTTCCAACTTTTCCACCTTGAGCTCCAACTTATCGAACTTGACTTCCAATTTGGTGAGGATTCTCATCATATCATACTCTGTCTGATAAATGGAATGAGTGAATTCTTCCTAGAGCTAAGACATGTCTCGATCAACAATTTCAAACGATGCCCTCCTTTGATGTCCAGCTGATGCATAAAGCGATTCTGCCTCTTGATTTTCTTTTTAATTTCCCTTAATTCTACTGCAATGAACTGGACAGGATCAGAAGAAGCCGTGGATTCAGAGGAGGTTTCCATTACCACAAATGCAATCTAAAACCCAATAATCTCTGATTTGTTGTTTCTTTGGAATCGAGGAACTAAGTAGAAGTGGAGGATGGAGCCATTGTTGAGGACATGGACACCTTCTAAAACCTCACCCTTGACACTCATAATTTCCAGGATCGCGGGACAATATTTCACCAAGCTCCCATGCTGAAGAAATGATTGCAAAGGACACATGGTTGGGTTCATAAAGCAGGCGAGCTCGCTCATCAGGATCCTAGGGGACGTATATAGGGTACGGTCAGACCTCCTTAAATCCAAGTTATCGGTCGCATGCAATATTCCACACGCTGGATAAAGGGAAGTCCCCGAGCCGTGGATAGGAGAGGAATTCCACACGCTGAAGGGGCTAGGATTAAGCCCCAAGGACCTTTAGCCATGGTCTTATGTAATTCAGCAAGAGGTGCTAATTCCATTGACCACTAGAGCACCTTTATTGAGTGTGGAAGTGTCACGTTCCCTCCCCTCTCTCGCCAAGGAGAGGATGTGACGATTGCTACTATGCTATCGTAACCGAGGATCTAGCCCCATGAACATAAACAAAAACTCATTGAAAATAAAATACATATGCAGATGCATAATGCAATAATATACAATAGAAGCAAATCTCATTCAATACATTCAATATGTTCATAATAATTATTAAGCAAATACAATTGTAGAGTTATACAAGAGAATACTTATCTTGAAAATAAGCTGCCCCGCACCTAGCTATGTCGCTGCAATGTTCCACCCAACCATAGGCCAGTTGTTCTCATCAATCTCTCATCACAACTGCCACCCCTGAGTTGGGCATGATTTCCATAAGGAAATAGGGAACAATAGGCTCACACATAGCAAAATACATACCAATGTTCATCCAAGCCAATCTATAGTTGGGTTTATCAGGATGTTAAGGCAGTGGAAAGGAAGAATTGCTAAGCTAGTGATCTCAACTACAGAGATATGGACACCTACACAAGACCTATATAGATTTTCCTCCACAATACCTACACACTCAACACAAGGAAGTATTCCCTTCACTGCTACAGAATCCCTTAGGCCATACCTTCCCTTCCAGTGTTCTTCACGGTGTGCATAGAAGATTAGCCAACCCCTTTTGATATTTCTATGAGGTTCCACTCTTTACTAGGTTTATCAAGCCAATTCTGGGCCTCTTCCACTCCTAACATTTCAGACCAAAACAAGGATTCACATAACAATTGGTGGGTATGAATAAAAAATTCTTAGGGACCAAAAACGAAATGGTAGAAGGGGGGAATCAACCCTGGGAGAGAAATTCGATTTCAAAAAATGTTCTTGGGCATTACAGGGGCAAAAATGACCTCCCTAAACCCACAAAATCATGAATCTCTCTTCCCAACCACTGAGCAATACAAAAACGGGTTCCCAACCATGGAGAAAATGAAGGAATTACAGAAAAACATGAAGGAAAAATTCCCCGCTTTCTCTAGCTGTGTGAGGAAGTGAAACACATGGGTGAGGAATGGTTTGGGCACCAATTTATGGGTGTTTTCTTGCCCCATAAGTAAGAACATGATTTTCCAAATTGATGGTTTGCCCCAATACGAAATTGACTGCCATACCTCTCCATTCCCAATGCATTAACTACCTCAACCAACTTCTGGAAGAATTAAATGATTGGGTGCATAAGACAAAATGGGTAGTTGATAGTTTATGGGTTCTCTCATTGACATTTGGCTCAACACTATTGACCCAAGGGTTTGAATAATTTCCCTCCCTATTCCTTGTGAAATCATGCCCCCATCTCTTTTGCATTGCATAGCTAGTTGTGGGTATTTTATTAAATTGCATATTTACACAATGTCTCAATTTATACTGTGGCTGGCTAGCACGATAACCCTAGGCATCAATTTTAATTTCCTATACATAAAACACTGAATAGATGGTGGGGCCTTGGCCTTGAGATCCTCACCATGATTTAATAATGATATTGACATCATTTACAATTTTAATGCAATAGGTGTCAAAATCGGGATATTACAGGAAGTGATATTAGCTGCCTTATCCGCTCTGCCGTTAAGCCTCCTTGAAACATAAAAATAATCGATTTTCCTGAAGGAATTAGCGAGACTTTGAATTTTTTTGATCAATTGTAGAATATGCAACTAAAAGGTGAGGGAATTGGATGAAAGTGATTGAATGATTAATTGATTTCCTTGATTTCTTGGTTTTTGGCTTGGCGGAGGCCTTTCTAGAGGGAAAGGGCCTCAGCAACATTATTTGTTTAGTCTCCCAGGCCCCAAGAATAGGTTGTTTCCTTAACTCCATCTGGGGTGATGAGAACCCCTCACCCCCATGCCGCCCTTGGGTCTCATTTAGACGCTCCATCAAAGAAAAGGATATTTCTTCGCAAGTTTATCATTCATCTATCAAGTTCGGATTCTTCTATCCTTAATTTGCATGAGTGTGGATTTTTTTTAACAACTAGAGCGACACTTGGTAAATCTGGAGAAAGATTGTGGAGCCAAGCTTCTTCAGAAGGAGAAATAGGACAACCCACCAAGTCATTCCAGAGAAATTTAAGGCAGTCTCCTATTAGTCCAGTGATTTTGGTGACAACCTGTTCCACAAAGGAAGACTTCCCTCTGAATATGCGGGTATTCCTTTCCAACTATAATTTCCATAAGATAAATTTAGGAAGAGTCAACCAGTGGGATTTAAGCAAAGCATTTTTTAAATTAGAGAACAAACACAAAGAAGCCCAGTTGATTAGAAGAGAATGGATGTTATCTGGGAGTTGAGCTAATCCATCCAAGCCGAGAAGGGCATGTTTCCAAACATCTTCAACAAATGGGGAAGAGTAACAAATGTTTAGCTAATTCTTCATTAGTGAGGCATAAAGGACATCTAGTAGGACCTTCCTAGCCCTTCCTCTTTAGATTGTCCCTTGTCAGAATTCGATTATGGGCTAGGGTCCATACAAAGAAATCTTCTTTGGGGATAATTTTTACTTTCCAAATGTTTTTCCAAATTGTCAGATTGTTAGGAGAAAAGGTTTTAATAAACTTATATCCAACAGAAGTGGAATAAACACCCATCCTTTTCCCCCATCCTCAAGTTTCTTTAGCTTTCCTTAATATTGGAGATTTCCCTTGAAGAAGGGGAAGCAGAGATGCTTTTTCCTCTTGGAGATGAGGAGGGAAATTTGGAATATGCCAATTCTTCCATGTTTTAAACTATCAGTATTCCATTTTGAAATGTTCCACAGTGTGGCTATATTTTGGCTTTGCAAATGTCCTTTAATTTGATCAATGCCAGGACGAATATCAAGAGGAGGATCTCCCATGATAGAGTCCTCCCAAATTTTTATGTGCTTTCCATTTCCTAGAATCCAGGTGATATTAGAGGAAAAGAAACCATGAGTTGTCGAGCATATAGAAAATATAGGAGAACCTTTTCTTGCCACATGAGGGTTATCAAGACATCTTAAGCAATTTCTAGAAAAGTATTTTTTCCAGAACGCTTGCTTGCACCAAGACGTGTTGGCTGTGATTATATTCCAAAGGATCTTGGCTCCAACGGAAATATTTTGCACCCAAAGGTCCCGAATTTGAAGACCTCCTTCAAGCAAAGGCTTTGAAACTTTTCCCCAGCTTGCGAGCGGAAGTTTTTTTCATTATGTTTTCCTCCTTTCCATAGGAAATTCCTTAGCAGAGCTTCAATTTGAGCAATTACACATTTCAGAGCCATGAGGATGGAGCATTGGTAAATGGGGATGTTGGAAAGGACTTCTTTGATTAACATGACTTTCCCCGCAGGATTTAACCAGGAGGAGCTTGAAGTCACTGATCCTGGCTTTTAATTTGTCGATTATTGGGAACCAATTGGAGGATTTCGGAGCATACTTAAAAATAGGGACACCTAAATATTTAAAGGCTTCCCATTGATTTTTTCCTTCTATTCCCATTATTTTGGTGATATCAGACATCTCTCTCGGATTGCAGTTCCATCCATAAATTTGAATTTTTCTGTAATTGATCTGACTCCCCGAAGCATCTTGGTAAAGGTCGAGCTCTTTTTTGAAGTTCCTTGCTGAATGAACACTTACTCCTCTAAGCAGTATCATGTCATCAACAAATTGAGAATGATTCGCATCTTTGACCCCTCGAGCAATGCAGAGCAGTATAAGTTCCTGATCTTGTTGAATTTAATCAAGCTTGAAGCTAAGCACTAAATCTTGAATGGCATAGAGAAGAGGAGAGAGAGGGAAACCTTGTCGGAGACCCTGAGATGGTTGGAAGAAGCTTGTTGCTCGGTCGTTGACTAGTGGCTTGATCCAAGTACCTCCAATACAAGCTTTGATCTAGGAGATAAAGGCCGGATTAAATCCAAAGCGGAGCAAGATTTGGAACAAAAATTCATGTCTAACTCTGTCAAAAGCACTAGCTAAGTGAAGTTTGATGATCATACCTTTTTCATGATTTTGGAGACTAGAGTGAATAGCCTCTCAGAAGAGAATGATGTTATTAGCAATGTGTCTTCCTTTTATGAAACCACCTTGATTCTCAGGGATTATGTGGGGGAGGACACCTTTGATCCTGTTTGCTATGACTTTGGTAATTATTTTATATTCGATGTTGTACAGAGAAATAGGTCTAAACCGATCAAAGGAGATGGCTCCTTTTTCTTTTGTAATGAGGGAAAGGAAAGATGAATCAGTACTTCCCCCAATCTTATTACAAACTTGGGATTTCATTACCATTTTGTGTAGATCATGTTTAATTGTCTTCCAGCAAGACTTGAGAAACTTGACTGTGAAGCCACTAGGGACCGACGCTTTGTCAGACTCCGTACTATTTAGGGATCTTTTTATTTCTCTTTTCGAGATAGGAGTTGTAAGGTATCTATTAGTCGTCTGGTTAACCTTGGCAGGGATCAATTTCAGAACAGGAGGGCTAGGAAAATCCCCAGGGGGGATTTCTTCAGTGTAGATATTACTGAAGTGCTCATGAGATACCTGCTTGATTTCTTTGAAATCTTGAATAATTTGATCTTGCTTATGGATTTCCTTCATAGATTTGAAGTGTTTTTGACCCTCAGCTTACTTGTGGAAGAAGATAGTATTTTCATCCCCAAAATTTATCCAAAGACATCTCGATTTCTGTCTCCAATACTCCTCCTCTGACTTGCAAGTTGTATGGATATTTCGGTGGAGAGAAGCTTCATTTTCCAAAGTTTCCACATCCATTGGGTGATCTTCCTTCCATAATTGATGTTGATCTAGTCATTGCTGAGCTTCGATTCTTTGCATGGAAATAGTTTTGAAGGTCTTAGCCCAGGCTTTAAGTGTCGCTTTGAGTTTCCTTAGCTTTTCGTCCCAAACGAAGAAGGGGGATCTTGAGACTAGGTCCTTCCAAACTGAGTGAACTATGTCCTAGAATCCTTCCTGCTTAATCCATGATGGGCTAAATCGGTAAGGGATGTGACCCAGATTTTTCTCCTCGACAAGTTCCAAGAGGATTGGCCTATGATTGGACATATTGAAGCGTAGGATGGAAGAGGCGACCTTAAATCCTAGTAGGAGAAGGGACTGCTGAACCAGAAACTTATCAAGCCTTACTTCTATGTGACCAAGTTCGAGCCTTCTGTTAGACCAAGTATAGAGACCTTTGGCTAGTTTAATGTATTCTAGGTCCCAATCCCTCATTATGTCTTCGACTGCTTCTTGAAGAGGATCTCTAACAATTGACCCCCCTTTTTTCTCTTTGATGCTAAGGGTGATATTAAGATCCCCAGCTAGAATAAGATTCTCGGGGTTGAGTGAACTCTAATTTTCTTGGACACTCTGCCAATTTTTTTTTTTATAAATAAAGCTCGGACATAGATATTTAGAATACTTACCAGATGGCATGTTTCTTTGTGACGAAGGCTTGTGTGAATCTAGTGAGTGCAATATGAGGACTGAAGTAGTTTGAAAATTTCCAAATTCCACAACATGCCTAGCCCTTCTGAGGCCCCCCTGGCACTCATCGCTGCACCTTCAACTTTTTCCAAAAATATTGGCTAGCATGGAGGAATTCAGGTTCCTCTAATTTGGTCTCATGGACTAGTAAGATTTCCTGGACTAGTAAGATTTCAAGATTGGACATACAAATTAAATCTTTCATTGCTTCATTTGTTTTCCTGCTCCCTAATCCCCTACAATTATAGGGGACAATCTTCATTACTTATCTTTTGGGAGATGAGTAGCCCCTTTAGAGGCCTGGCCTTTTTGTCTTGTAGATCTTGGATTCATCATTCCTTCAATCGTGGTTTGGAATCCTATGAGTTTATCTCTATAGGTGGCTTCCTCTCTGTGTTCCTTGTCTGATTTCCTACCTCTTCTAGCTTTTTTTTGCGATACTTGCGGAGTGCATATTTATCCTTCCTCTTCTTCCAACAAGTCCTCCTTTGATTCTGGATCCTGTGGTTTGGGTTGTGCTATAGCTTCCTGAGGATTATACTTACTTTTGTCGAAAGAGACTTTTCCTTATTCCCTAGGATTTGTTGGCGTGGAAGCCTTCCATAGTTCTTCTTCAACCAAATTTTTTTTTGCTTCCGGCCTTATTTCTTTCAAAGTTCCTTCCAAAGCAACGAATTTGTTGCCTGCCTCTGATTGAACTTTCTGGGTTATATCTTCCTTTCTGGGGATTGGTGGATTAGGGTTTCTTCCTTCTCTTTTCTATGAAGGTTTGGGATTTGCTTTAGATCATTTGGCTTGTTGCCACCCTTCTTCGGCTTCCTTTTCTGCTTGTGTAGGGGGTATATTTGGGAAATTCTTTTGAAAATGTTTGTAATCATGACATTGCCTACATTTGAAAGGAAATTGCTCATAGTCCAATTTCTGGAAATGATGCCAATCACTCACCGTTGGCTTGATAGCTTCTAGTAGACCAGCTTCTAGATCTACTTCAACAAAGATCCTGGCACAAGAGTACTGGTCTTTAGTGTTGGCTTTATCGATGTATTTTCTAAGTTTGTTGTTGATATTTTGCAGGGAGGACGAACTCCAATAGTGGATCGACATATTTGGAAGGAGGACCCAAACCGATAGTTCTTTGGGGACCTCCATTGCAGGATCAAAATATGGGGTCTAGTGATTCAAATAGAGGCCTTGTAGACCCATAAAGCAAGGTCAGTTGTGAAAGATTAGATCAGAGTCTTCCTTGGAGATGAACTCAAAGAGAAAAAAAACCACAACCCACAACGTAGTAGGTAACACTATTAGAGATCAGTGGGCTCCAGTTTTTTGGGATCTAGTTATTTGTTGACTTGGGAGACGACCAAAGCCCTGTAAACTACCCAAGAAATGCTCGATCTGCCAAAGAAATGACTATTTGCATAGGCTGCTGCGGCGGGAGATCTATGGTCGAGATCTCATCCAGCTTCTTCACAAACTCTGGGAGTGGGGCAGGGCCAGGTTTCAGACTTTGTCCAAAGACAAGTCTTAGAAATGCTTTAGCATCTTCAGAGGAGTGGGATGGCGGTGTACTGCCACCTACAACACCCATGATTGGGACCTAGGCCGTGCCTCAGATCCGATCGCAGCAGGGGCTTAGATAAACTTGTGATCTTCAGACTCAGATATATTATCAACAACATAGCACTAATCACTTTAATAAAAACATTATTATCTAAGGGTAAATTTTTAATAAAACTTGTTTGTTAAGTTTTTCTTTTTTCACATGAAAAAATCCATCTTCTCTTGTTATTTATATTAAATCAAAGAAAAGATATAGGAACATATCACATACATCAATCGAAAAATGTCTAACCTAAAAAAGAGTTTTTCTCAAGTTGTATGAAACAAATCTTACAAACTCCCATATACTGTGCGAATATTACAAAAAATCCTACAAACTCTCATATACTGTGCGAATATTACAAAAAGTCATTTTTCATCTAACTTCACTGAAATATATCCCATCTTGTTTTCTGACAAATAACATTGCATGTGGCTCATAGAGGATGTCACAAGCATACCCCCAGAGAATAGATAACTGAAAATTTCAAAATTTTAGTAGAAATGTCTGTTCCATTTTAACATACACACCCCTTCTATGAACTCTTGAAAATAGAGTGCCTTCACTGCAGAGCAGTCCCCTCTTCGATAGTATGTTAGCCTGCATGTTGGAGCAGGGTCCCGCAACTACAGAAGAAGCTGCCAGTTTAGCAGATAGACAGTTTTGGCGGGGAGGAGATAAGGTAGAGCTACGACGCCATAGCATGATCTAGTTGCAGAGAGAGCTGGAAACCGTGACTTTTAGGACAGAGAATTCAAGAAAGACGACAGTACTTGAGGGGCCGAGAAGAGAGAGCTCACCCACTGCATTGAAGGCAGCGGCGAAGATAGGAGGGCTCAGCTACCCTCATAAAGGAAAAGGAGCAACGAGGCCGAGGTATTGAAGACGAAGGACAGAAGTAGGGAAGCGGTGCATAGTACCCATGGTCAGCGTCGGGAAGCATGGAAGACTGCAGAGAGCTATTGTGTGACAGAAAGCGGCTACCTCAAGTACAGATATGCCGACTGTCACTAGTTAGGGTTTTGGGTTACTGTTGGGACAGGCCCACAGTGTTGTAATGGCAAGACCTTCGGGCCGCCTATAAAGGGATGTATTTTGTATTGTAAAAGGGTTGGTTGATTGGTCTGTTGGTTGGTTCGTTCAGTTGTTAGTTGTTTTGTAGATTTAGACAGTTGTAGAAGCCGAGCTCTGGTTCTGCTATTAACAGTAGTTATCTTACTGTAACCAGTAGCTGGCTCACTGAGTATGCATGTAACGATCCATAGGGATCGACAAAGAGGGAAGAGTATATTGTAAGAGGTGCAATATAGAGTAGAAAATAGATCTAAGAGAGAAGGGCTCCAGGCTATGTGCGGAGTTACCCAGAAGATCTCAAGCTGCATATGCGGTGTAGTAGAACTGTGTTTACCTTCCCCCGAGCTATAATAGAAACACAGTTCTGTGGACGTAACTTCCTTCTTGGAGGTGAACCATGTTAAAATCGTGTGTTATGTGATTGATTTATGTGTCGTGTTTATTTGTTGCATCTATCAACTATCACATGGGCCTTGTTTACAGTTTAATGTATGTATGCATTATTTAGTTTACAGTACTATAGAAGATAAATGCAAGTTGAAGTCCATAAGTATTTTGTGTGAGAGTTTATCTACATTTCATCCCAGATATTTAAGAGTCGCGGAGTTAAGCAACCTTGTATATTGAATCCCGTAAGTCGGAACGAGTAGCCCTGAGTACGCTGAGCCACAGTGGTAGGATATCGCAAGGAAGCGATATCGCATCAGCAGAGGAGCTGTGGTGCACTGTGGTTGAGAATCAACGTAGGAAGGAGTTACGCATTGCCTGAGGTGTGGCGATGCGATAAGGACTAAGAGTCGTCGTAAGTAAGAGGGATTTGCACGTCGTAGAAAGACAAAAGTCTCATAGGCTAGAAGAGCCGTGAGACACCCAGGCTGCCACAGAACCTGGTCCAAGACACTTGAGTCATTGGCCAACCCATTAGATTCACTTCGGGTGAGACTTCAGGCCGCTCTGCGGTCTGTCACCGAAAGGGCCAGTGAGCTAGGGATGTTGTTGGTTAAACACAGTAAAACCCGGGTCTGCCCATGCAAGCCAACAAATGGTTCTGTTGCCAGGATTCTGCCCATGCAAGACACCTCAGGCAACGCGTAACTCCTTCCTACGCTGATTCTCAACCGCAGCGCACCACAGCTCCTCTGCTGGTGCGATATCGCTTCCTTGCGATATCCTACCGCTGCGGCTCAGCGTACTCAGGGCTACTCGTTCCGACTTACGGGATTCAATATACAAGGTTGCTTAACTCTACGACTCTTAACTGTCTGGAATGAAATGTAGATAAACTCTCACACAAAATACTTATGGACTTCAACTTGCATTTATCTTCTATAGTGTTGTAAACTAAATAACGCATACATACATTAAACTGTAAACAAGGCCCATGTGATAGCTGATAGATGAAACAAATAAACACAACACATAAATCAATCACATAACACACGATTTTAACGTGGTTCACCTCCAGGAAGAAAGTTACGTCCACAGAACTGTGTTTATATTATTGCTCAGGGGAAGGTAAACACAGTTTTGCTGCGCCACATATGCAGCTCGAGATCTTATGGGTAACTCCGCACATAGCCTGGAGCCCTTCTCTCTTAGATCTCTTTTCTACTCTATATTGCACCTCTTACAATATACTCTTCCCTCTCTGTCGATCCCTGCGGATCGTTACATGCATACTCAGTGAGCCAGCTACTGGTTACAGTAAGATAACTACCGTTAATAGCAGAACCAGAGCTCGGCTTCTACAACTGTCTAAATCTACAAAACAACTAACAACTAAACAAACCAACCAACTGACCAATCAACCAACACTTTTACAATACAAAATACATCCCTTTATAGGCGGCCCGAAGGTCTCGCCATTACAACACTGTGGGCCTGTCCCAACAGTAACCCAAAACCCTAACTAGTGACATTCGGCATATCTGTACTTGAGGTAGCCGCTTTTTGTCACACCACAGCTCTCTGCAGTCTTCCATGCTTCCCGACGCTGACCATGAATGCTATGCACCGCTTCCCTGCTTTTATCCTTCGTCTTCAATACCTCGGCCTCGTTGCTCCTTTTCCTTTATGAGGGTAGCTGAGCCCTCCTATCTTCGCCGTTGCCTTCAATGCAGTGGGTGAGCTCTCTCTTCTCGGTCGCTCAGGTACTTTCGTATTTCTTGACTTCTCTGTCCTAAAAGTCACAGTTTCCAGCTCTCTCTGCAGCTAGATCATGCTACGGCGTCGTAGCTCTACCTTATCTCCTCCCCGCCAAAACTATCTATCCGCTAAACTGGCAGCTTCTTCTGTAGCTGTGGGACCCTACTCCAACAGTCCCCTAACACTTACTTGTGGCTCGTCCCCGAGCCACTACCAGCGGGATTCTCCTGCTGTAGCTTCTCCTTGGATTCCTATGAAGTCTGTTTAAACTTGTCCCGAAGTCCTACGACTTCATCCTGCATCGTTGTGACACGCTCCTTATAGTTTCTGTAACTTAGTTCGTTGGGCTCTCTTATCTTCCTTGCCCTCAGTCCTGGTCTCGCTCTCGTCGCTCCTGAAACTTTTTAAGAACCTTCTAGTGTTGAGAAGTCTTCCATAGATATCCTTTCCTCTTTATCTGGGTTAGAACTTTTATCACAAGGAAAATCTGTATCTTCCAGCCTTTTCAAACATTTCATTCAGTCTGGAGCCTACTTATGCGAGAGGTATACAAACCAAGAATTCCCTTCCGAGAACAAGCCTTTGTCTACATCTTGAAGTTCTGCTTGCTCGATTTGTTTTCCCTTTCACTTTTCTTCTCAGCAACTCGCTCTAGGTATTCACACGACTCGGGTTCCGCATATTTTGATTCTTGACCTTTGGAACCTCTTGTTCTGCTCTTAGCTGATGAGATAGGTCATCTTCCTTCTCCCGTTGCTTTCTTTTCCTCATTTTTACTTTCGTCCTGGCGGGATATTTCTTCTCATCATTCTTCTGCACTGCTTTCTTATCTTCAATGATTGGCTCGGTTTTCTTCTTCTCCTTAGCAAAGACTTTGATGACATCTTCTACATCTTGCGCTTGACTCTTCATCCTTGACGGCTGTCTGACCTGTGATGTACCTAATTTCACAACCCTGGGCGGCGTCATCATGGCAGACATACGGCCACCAGGGTCCAAACGTCTCAGCATGTCTTCTAAAGGTTCGTCCTCGGACAGAACCCACTCGGTGTAAAACGCTGGACGTGCAATGGTTGCAAATTCTGGAAATCACAGCACTCTGTAACGGGATTAGCTCTGCATAGGAAACTGATCGATGCACTCTATAACTCTCGGCTCTTGAATTCTTGCAAATGTAACCCTCCCGAATGAATAATTTCTGCTTTTATGCCAAAGACGATAATCCCGGACGCAACGGTCATCTAGACTGAATCCATCGGTCGTATTAATTGCATGGACGAGACCACACCCGTCATCCGATCCTCAATAAATGCTGAAATCCGATCAAATTTCCCTCGAAGTGTGTGTGTATAGGCGCCGGTCTCGTCGAAGATTTACCAAATCTGGAAAATTAATTATACTGCTGCCAAATCCACGGTAAGATATACCGGTCATTTCTTCATTAACTGCCTATCAGAAGGCGACTTGACTAGCCCTCTGTCTCGAAACTGGGTACGTGGCACGGAGAGACATCGCCTCGCTGCGATGCAACACCGCATCCGCTGCTCAAAACAACTTTAAGCGCTTTTTTTTTCCTGCAAGCCACTGATGACTTGCGTAAAATGAACCGTCCTTATGCGATTCCTCATACTTAGAATACCTGTCGATGTAGATTAGTTCCCGGTACGATGCCTCCTTTCAACTACACTGGACATCTGCACCATCGTAAGCTGTCTAATCTAGGGCTGAGAGGTGGGGTGGCTATCACTATAGAGCTTAAGCCTACTGCCATTAATCAATGTGGGAAGAAGCTCCGCATTCAGTTTGTTGAGCTGAACGGCACCTCCCTCTGTAACTTGTTGTATCTGGTATGGCCCCAGCCAATGCGTCTTGAACTTCCCTGGAAACTTAATGAACTTACTTTCGTAGAGGAGTACTAGGTCTCCGATCTGAAGAGTCTTACTCTTAATGTGTCTGTCATGCCAAGATTTTTCTCGTGCCTTCTGCGCTTTCTGATGAAAGCCGACGATGAATCTGTTTTCCCCTAAGGCAAGCAGCTGTGCTAGCCTTTCATCCACTGTGTCTGTATCAGCCATCCCAGTGATCTGAGCAATTCGTAAGTTGGGAAGAATATACTCCATAGGCATAACAGCCTCCTGTCCATACACCAAGATGAAAGGTGCGTATCCTGTAAGATTCTTGCATGTGGTCCTATACGCCCATAATACAGTGTTAACTATGAGGTCCCAATCATTCCTTTGGTTGTTGCAGATCTTAGTAAGAGCGTTTTCTAAAATCTTGTTAAAGGCCTCCACCGTAACATTAGCATGTGGGTGGTAGGGGGTGCTCTTATGGTGCTGAATCTGAAATTCTTTTGTCAAGGCCTCAATGGTGTGGTTCAAGAAATGTGTGCCTTGGTCACTCATCAAAATTACTGGGCACCCAAATCTACTGATGATGTTTTCAAAAAGGAACTGTGCAGCTGTAGCAGCATCACAATTTCTTACTGCTTTGGCCTCCGCCCATCTGGTGAGGTACTCTGTTCCAGTGATGATATATCTCACCCCAGTGCGTTTTCCTGGTGGGTTGATAGGACCCATGAAGTCTATAGCCCACTTGTCAAATGCGTGCAACATAACCTACGGTCGCAGCGACATTTCATCTCGTCGCGAGGGTTTTCCTACCCTCTGGCAGATATCGCAGCATCTGCAAAAGTCCTTGGTGTCCTTATGCAGCGTAGGCCACCATAATCCTGCAGCTAGGATTTTTTGCGCAGTTGGCTTTCCTGTGAAATGACCTCCTGCAGTTCCTGAATGTGCCTCTCTGATGATAGCATCTTTTTCATGCGGCATCACACATCTGCGCAGGACTTCATCTGGACCTAACTTGTATAACTGTCCTGCGATCAAGGTGAAGTCTGCTGCTTTAACAACCAACTGCTTCTTTTGTTGCTTAGTAAACTCGTCAGGTGCTAATCCTGTAGTGAGAAAGTGAATGATATCAGCATAGTAGTCGTCTGTGATCTGGATAGAAAAAAACTGCGCATCTGGCAAATTGTCCTCTAAGTTACTTGGCTCTTCTCCTGAGTATATCCGAGACAGATGATCAGGTCCGGCGTTCAATCTTCTTGGTTTTACAATGATATCAAAATCATACTCCTGAAAGAGGAGTAACCATCTGCAGATTCTCCCCCCTAACACTGGCTTATTGACCAGATACTTCAATGCGGAATGGTCAGTAAACATCTTGAATGAGGCACCCAACAGGTAGTTCCTGAACTTCTGTAGCGCGTAGACCATAGCTAAGCCTTCTCTTTCTGTCGTGGTGTAGTTCTTTTCTGCTGTCGATAGCTTTCTGCTGGAATATGCGATAGGATGATCAATATCCCCTTCTCCTGGTTGCGTTAAAACAACCCCGAGTGCGATGCCAGATGCATCCACGTGTACATGAAACGGCTTAGTCCAGTCTAGAAATACTAGGATGGGTGCTGTAAGAATCTTCTCTTTAAGTGTGTCTAGGCTCTGCTGACATTCCTCGTTCCATAGGAATTTTACATCTTTCTTTAACAATTTCTCCATCGGTGCTGTAATCTTTGCGTAGCCCTTGATGAACTTTCTATAGTACCCGATATGACCGAGTACTGTCCTTAATTACTTTACTGAGTTGGGTGCTAGAAGGTTTACAATGATGGCGATCTTTGCGGGATCTACCATCAAGCCTTGTCTGCAAACAATGTGACCCAACAAAATACCGAATGGCGCACAAAATATACATTTCTTCAAGTTTAGAGAAATCTGGTACTGCCTACATTTCTCTAACATTAGTCTTAAATCTCCTATGTGCTTGTCAATTAGTCCAAATACAGTCCAATCATCAAAATAAACTTCTAGGAATTTATGGATGTACTCTTTAAATACAGCAACTACTACTCTAGAAAAGATAGCTGGTGCATTTTTAAGGCCAAAGGGCATTACCGTATACTGGAATGAGCCCCATTCTGTTGCAAAGGTGGTATTGGATCGATCTTCTGGATGGATTCTGATCTGATGATAGCCTGAAAAGCCATCAGTGAAGGAGTAGACCTCCTGTCCTCCCACGTTGTCTAACACCTCGTTAGTGAACGGTGTCGGAAATGGATCATGGAGTGATGCATCATTGAGTTTACGCAGATCAACACAGATCCTAATGTCTCCTTTAGTTTTCTTTTCTTGTACGACCATGGGACTAACCCATTCGCTCTCTTCTACAGGTTCAATGATGCATGCTGCTAGCATCTTATCGATTTCATCCTTAAATTTTTCTTTATAGCGCGGATTTAATCTATATGGACGTTGCTTGACTGGTCTAGCATCCTCCTTCAATGGTATCCTCATTACTCCCACGTCTCCGACTATTCCCTTCATCTCTATGAACTTGGTGGGAAATAGGTCCTGATAGTCATGTAGCAAGTCTGCAATCCGTCCGACTGTTTCATCATTCCAATAGTCTCCAATAGAGGCAAACTTTGGTTCTGTGTCTGTGCCAATATTGATCTTTTTAATCTTGATGGGCTTTGTGATTGCTGGAATTTCTGACTGTGGTCCCTCAACATCGCGAGTCCCTTCTGACTCCGGAATGTTGGTGCTGCGAGGATCCTCATCCTCGTCCTCTGGTTTTGCTTCAAATTTATAGCACTCAAGTGCATATTTTAGCTGAACGGCCCAGTGAGGCTGAGTTGGTACTGATAGGGTATAATCCTCGAATATCTTACTCTTTATTATATCTAGGGCCTGATCAACACTTGGGTACTCAGATTCAAAAGCGAATGTGAGTAGAAAGCTGTCTATCATAAGTGGCCATGTAGTTGTTCCCTTGCGCAGTTCAGTTTCTGTATACCAGTTCCTTTGAACTGTGTCCAAAGTGTGAATGAATCGGTGAACCCATTCATTCTCGGGAATGTCCGACCAATTCTGTTCACATGTCTGAATATGTGACCTGGGGTCGCTTTCTCCTGTGTATTACTGTTGGACATACTCTCTGTTGGTAGAAAATATGATCGCCATCAATCTCTTAATATCATCCCATGATGCGATATTCTCTTTATGTGCATACCACCATCTTACAGGTGTGGCGCGTACTGCAAGGTCCATAGCTGCGACCCTCTGCTCGTGAGGAATTTGTTGTTCAAACTGCTTGAGAAAGTCCTGGATATCTGTTAAGCCATGGAACGACGAAATCTCATTGATCTCTGCACCAATCCATCGCAGTGACTAAGTCAAGTATGCGCATCTGCGCACTGAAACTTCGTGAAGTCTGTTCTGCCAGTTTTCTAGACCAACATCTGAATCTGATGCGCATGAGCTGTCGCATCGCCAACTAATGTTCCCTTCTTCAATCGGATTGATGTATTCACTCTGGTTTGTGGTCATCTGATAGAGGCTCTCCATGTTATGTGCCTCTTCCTCTGCTCGGATAGGTTCAACATATCTAGGACCCTGAAAAGGATCCAACGGTGTGATGACCCGGATCTACACGTCCTCAAAGGTCATTTGTCTTCTCTTTAGGTCGATAACGGCCATGTTACCGATCGCCCAATCAATGCCTAGTAGTGCTGGATATGGTCTACTATCGCCAATGATTTCTATAACTTCAAAGTCCGCGAAGCTGCGAACTCCGTCAATGTCAACTGGCACTTGCAGTAATCGACCCAGGGGTGATACTCGCTGCTGATTAGCTAATCTCATATGAATAGGCGATCTGAATAACTTAGGGCTACCCATCTGTTCCCATGTCTGCTTAGTCAGAACATTTACGTCTGATCCTAGATCTAGGATCACCTCATCCATTTCGAATTCTCCAACCTGTGCTGTGAGTCGCATCTCTCTTCCGGTTCTTGTATGTCCCGTAATATTATGAACAGCAAGTTGTGTACTGCTCACGGAAGAAGATGGCTGACACTGATCTATGATGCGCTGGAGTTCTCTGATAGCTTGCTCATTTCTTACAAGTTTTAAGCAACTCTGCAGGAAGGAATGTACACTTCCTATCATCTCATCCTCATCGCATGTACCCGATGTGGTAGCCTGCGATATCTGTTCAAGGCTAACGCCACAAGGTGCTTGCTGTGGTACACCCCTAGACGGCGGTACCTATGATCTTGATTGCATAGGGTCATCAAAGAAAGTCTTAGCTTCTTGAAATGTCTGTTTATTCTTCTGCAGGTCAAGTGGTGTTGCTTTGTTAGGAGCTCTGCGCACCCACTCCTGACCTGCGTTCTTTTCAGTATCCTGCGATGTCTCACTAGTGGAAACACAGCTACGAGTCACAATGTTGACTCTTGGTTCTGGCTCTTCCTTCTCAGTAGAAATAAGCTGGATGTTCTGGTGTGCTGCTGGCTTAGGTTCTCTGATCTTAGCTATCAAGGTAGGACACTCCTCTATAGTGTGATCATAATATTTGCAATAGTTACATGTGGTGGTGGGACTTTGACAGTCTCTAGCATAATGTCCTACAACTCCACAGTTGTAGCAAGTAACTGGTCCGCGACCACGACCAAAGCCTTCTCCACGGCCAAAGCCTCCTCCATGTCCTCGTCCTCTGAATCCTCCTCCACGGCCACCATAAGCCGGATCCTGCTCTGGTCCTGCTGCTGGACCCTGTGTTTCTGATTGGACTCTGTACAAGTCTTGCTTTGCTCCGACCATGAGATCATAGGCTCGGCAATCGTGTACATCATGGCCTACAGACTTGCAGAAGACACAGTATAATTTCTTAGGTGTCTGCACGTACTTCTGAAGTAGAGGGCACTGCTGAGGTAGATGTCCTCTTGTTTTGCATACTTCACACCACGGCCCGTGGGTATGTGGTAAGGGGTTTGGAGCCCCTGTTGCTATATATTCTACAAAAATTGGACAATTATCTTTACTATGGCCTTGTGCTTTACACTTTACGCACCATATGTCTTGCGCAACCTCTTTCCCTTTCTTAAGCTCATGCAACTGTAACGTGAGATTAGCCAACTAGTTTTGTAGATTTGTCATACCTGTGCTGGATTCCGCTAGAGGTGAAGCCTCTAGTTTCATTGCCATCTCCAACGTGTCATCCTGCGTCTGGAGTTTCTGTTGCATTAATGGCAGTCTGATGTGAGGGAGCAGCGCTGCAATAAACCATTCCTTATGCTGCTCTGGCGCAAACTCAAAGCTAACTTGGTCTATAAGGGCTTTGAACTTCTGATCAAAGTCTCACACTGACTCTGTAGGTAGCTGTTTGATGTCTTTGAGCTCTGTAATGCACTGTGACTCAGACTTAGGTTTCTTAAACTCTTTAATCATGGCGGTCTTGATCTGGACAAGTGTTCTGGGTACTGTGGTATACTTCATATACCATGTTAAGGCTCGATCTCTTAGTGTGGTGACCAACTGTACAAGTTTAATGGTATCGTCATTGATGGTTTTAATGGTCCACATGGCTTCACATAGAAACCAATGCTGCTCTGGGTCCTCTGCCCCTGTTCCTTTAAAGATAGGTAGCTTCATATTGTCCCCCATTCTATTTCTACGCGGTGGATATTGATTTGCTGCGTTACTACCACTCGGCGGTATAGGTGAAGGTGATGTAGTGGTGGTAGGTACTGTCTGCGAGCTACTAGATGGAGTTCCTACGGGATTGTTCTGAGTCCCGGTCTGTTTCTGTGGGGTATAAGGATAGTAAGCGATACCCCCCTCTGTTCTTTCTGTGGTACTATGACTCTGCTGTCTAGTATTATCTAAACTGTCTTCAAATATGGGAGATCTGAAATCTACTTTATATTTATTTCCACTACGTGTACGTCCAATGTCATCAAAATCACTTTCAAACTCTTGTGACATTACTATCTTTACTTATTCATCTGAAACTAGATCCATTGTTCCTTTTTCATGTAATAACATCTTAATGGACAAGTTTAAAGATTTTAGGTACTTACCACGATATCCTTTGAAGAAATAGCGCTCAACCTCGCTGAAGCTTTTTGTCTGGTCGACTGCAAACTCTGTGACGAAGCCTTCTAGCACACTCGCAAGCCAGAAGTCTACTGCTCTCGTAATAGGATTATCAAGGTTCTTCATAGTCTGAATCAGCTCCGGTGTCCAGACAATGTCTCTTTTCTTCTTGAATATGCTCGTATCAGTCAACTTTGATAACCAGTCGTAAAGCTCGTTCCCAAAGGTCACAAAAAATATCGCATGCAGGTCTGTAATGATATGTTTTTGTAACAAGGCCTCTATACTCAGTTTAGGACTCCTGTTCTCTCGTTCAGCAAACTCTTTCTGGTTAGACGAAACCCACTCATTGAGTTCGTCTCTAGGAGGTCGCCACCAGAACATCAATGCTCAGTTTGTTCAAAACCGACAATGGAACCATTTGTTGGCTTGCATGGGCAGACCTGGGTTTTACTGTGTTTAACCAACAACACCCCTAGCTCACTGGCCTTTTCGACGACAGACCGCAGAGCGGCCTGAAGTCTCACCTGAAGTGAATCTAATGGGTTGGCCAAGGACTCAAGTGTCTTGGACCATGTTCTGTGGCAGCCTGGGTGTCTCACAGCTCTTCTAGCCTGCGAGATTTCTGTCTTTCTGCGACGTGCAACTCCCTCTTACTTACGATGACTCTTAGTCCTTATCGCATTGCCGCACCTCAGGCAATGCGTAACTCCTTCCTACGCTGATTCTCAACCGCAGCGCACCACAGCTCCTCTGCTGGTGCGATATCGCTTCCTTGCGATATCCTACCGCTGCGGCTCAGCGTACTCAGGGCTACTCGTTCCGACTTACGAGATTCAATATACAAGGTTGCTTAACTCTGCGACTCTTAACTGTCTGGGATGAAATGTAGATAAACTCTCACACAAAATACTTATGGACTTCAACTTGCATTTATCTTCTATAGTGCTGTAAACTAAATAACGCATACATACATTAAACTGTAAACAAGGCCCATGTGATAGTTGATAGATGCAACAAATAAACACAACACATAAATCAATCACATAACACATGATTTTAACGTGGTTCACCTCCAGGAAGGAAGTTACGTCCACAGAACTGTGTTTCTATTATAGCTCAGGGGAAGGTAAACACAGTTCTGCTGCGCCGTATATGCAACTCGAAATCTTCTGGGTAACTCCGTACACAGCCTGGAGCCCTTCTTTCTTAGATCTCTTTTCTACTCTATATTGCATCTCTTACAATATACTCTTCCCTCTCTGTCAATCCCTATGGATCGTTACATGCATACTCAGTGAGCCAGCTACTGGTTACAGTAAGATAACTACTGTTAATAGCAGAACCAGAGCTCGGCTTCTACAACTGTCTAAATCTACAAAACAACTAACAACTGAACGAACCAACCAACTGACCAATCAACCAACCCTTTTACAATACAAAATACATCCCTTTATAGGCGGCCCGAAGGTCTCACCATTACAACACTGTGGGCCTGTCCCAACAGTAACCCAAAACTCTAACTAGTGGCAGTCGACATATCTGTACTTGAGGTAGCCGCTTTCTGTCACACCACAGCTCTCTGCAGTCTTCCATGCTTCCCGGCGCTGACCATGGGTACTATGCACCGCTTCCCTGCCTCTGTCCTTCGTCTTCAATACCTCGGCCTCGTTGCTCCTTTTCCTTTATGAGGGTAGACGAGCCCTCCTATCTTTGCCGCTGCCTTCAATGCAGTGGGTGAGCTCTCTCTTCTCGGCCGCTCAGGTACTGTCGTCTTTCTTGACTTCTCTGTCCTAAAAGTCACGGTTTCCAGCTCTCTCTGCAGCTAAATCATGCTACGACGTCATAGCTCTACCTTATCTCCTCCCCGCCAAAACTGTCTATCCGCTAAACTGGCAGCTTCTTCTGTAGCTGCGGGACCCTGCTCCAACACTGCTCATTAAATTCTCAGTGGATATGATGTACTTGAAGATGTACAAGTTGAGAAATTGCCTCCTTGGTTCTGCAAAGCCAGTTAGAGCTGTCCAAAGCACCCAGTTCATAATTACCATTGAGTCACCAAAAACTTGCAAGGGTATGCCAATGATCCCTAAAAAATTGATTTAGAAATCACAAAAACGCAACAAATCATACACACAAAGGATTTGCACACAAAAGGTAAGCGTATGCTCAACACTGCTTAATTAATCATGTAGAAAACACTTCATATATAGTTGAGATAGATCTCAACAAACCAAGAAACAAATCCTACTAAATTGGATCTTAAACCAATCAATCTATCTTACGTAGATTCATAACAATATAATCTCTACAACCAAGCCTAGTATTTCGACATTACTCCAACAATTTTAATAGCACCCAGAGAGCCAAAAGCTCAAATTTTATATTTGTAGAGTCTCCACAACCCAGCCATATGTGAAAATGATGTTTGCTATTGATCTGCGATAGTGCCCCACAGCTACCAACACCTTTCTAAGGAGCTCCATCTAAGAATCTAATAACCATATCATTAAAAAAAAATTGATGTGACAAAATACTAGTTTTTGTTGTTGTTCATATCCAAATGACTATATTTATAAATTCCAATCACCCTCAAAGTACATAAATGTATATTGGTAGTATAAGCCATATGTTTTTCAGAAGTTGGAACAGTATATTCAAAATTTGTATTAAAAAAAATTAATAATAAAATAAAAATAAAAATTATAATTAAAAAACAGAGACGAAATGAAATTCCAACACTGCTTCGCAAAATACTTCTACGTTTTCGAGGATATTCCTTCAACGAAAACGAAATGGTAGATATTATTTCCAACATTGCTATCAAAATACTTCTACGGTTTCAAGGATATCCCTTCAACGAAAACGAAACGGATATATTCCTTCAATCTATTAGGGAATCATATTTTTGCAAAACCAAAACAAATTAGGGTATATTCTTTCAATATAGTACGGATAGGATATTGTTCTAAACCAAAGAAAATTAGGATATATTTTTTTAAATTATTTTTAAGGAAGTTGTTATTTGGCTTTCTGTGACAAGGTTTGAAGGGTAGGTGACTTCACCAGGACATTTCTATCTCTACTAAGTCACAAATTATTGCAAACTGTTGAATATACTTTGGGAGTTGCAAGCTGTTGGATATACAGTTGAAAAGTTGCTGCTAACTTGGCTAAAAAATAATATTTTTGCAAACCAAAACAAATTAAGAAATTAAGGTATATTCTTTCAAATTATTCTTGAGGACTTTGTCATCACTTATAGATTTTTGCAAACCAAAACAAATTAAGGTATATTCTTTCAAATTTTTTAAAGATGGGATATTGTTCCAAACCAAAACAAATTAGGGTATATTCTTTCAAATTATTCTTGAGGACTTTGTCATCACTTAAATCAATCGGATCGCTCTTTGACGAAAGAAGGTTCTGCTTGCCGGCGCCGCAGCCTTCAACGCGAAATGATTTGATTTTATATATCTTGTTGCCTTCTGTAAGAGCAGAGCCGCCAGGGCCCAGGATGGTAGCGCGTAGACTGGAACAAGAGAAATCCTTATATATTATCTCATCAGAGAGATGCTGCCCACTTATCTGTGTACCTTTTTTTACTCGCAACTTGGTGCGAACATCCATTTTTCTGTAGAATACAGTTGGAAATGGGAGCCCTTACGATTTGCTTTGGTGAAGGCGTAAATACCCGAACAAGGCGCCCCTGTGCCCTAATTAGTTATTTATTAAGGCCATGAGAAAGACGAGGAATCCAATGGGTAGGCTTTATTTAGCACAATTAGCCTAGGTTCGATTCTCGGTCCCAGCCCCATTTCCAGGATCCCCAAAGCAACACATCCCAGGAATTCCAACCCCAAAAGAAAAGATGCGAAATGCTGTGCCCTCTTGCTTCTCGGGCGAGACGAAAGGGAAAGCCACTGAGAATCTGGTGGCATCTACTTACCATTTTGGGGGTAGAGCACGTACTGTTATAACCATTACTTGGTACAATGATGCGATGGGTCAAGCCCTGTGCGTTGCATTTGGAGAACCATTGGCTAGTAGATTCGTCTGTAAAGTGGAGATGAAACGCTGGAATTTCTGGAGAAAGCTGCAGGGATCATGGAAGAGCTCCGATATTATCAATGGCAGCAGGGTGGAAGTGTTCTGGAACTTGGGATCTGCAAAGTTCGTGGCGGGGCCTGAGCCTGAACGAGGCTATTACGTTGCCATTGTCTGCAACGAGGAGATGGTTTTGTTATTGGGCGACATGGAAGAGGAGGCATACAGGAAGACCAAGTCCAGGCCCTCTCTCCACGCGGTTTTGGTGTCGAGAGAGGAACACGTCCTCGGCAAAGAATGTTTTGCTACAGTGGCTCGGTTTGGTGACGGGGAGCGGTCACATGAAGTATCGATTGAGTGCCAAACCAAACGAGCGGGCGATCCGGCGCTTGTTATCTGCGTTAATAGGGAGCTCGCCGTGGAAGTGAAGCATTTGTTGTGGAAATTCAGGGGCAACGGTACCATTTATGTCGAAGGAGTTCCTGTTGAAATCCTATGGGATGTGCACGACTGGCTGTTTAATCCTGGACTCGGACATCATGCCTTGTTCATTTTCAAGTCCATGTTGCAGCCACTCGATCCCGTGATTTCCAAGGGCATGAACGACTGTGCCGTTCCTTCGGATTTCTGTCTTTTGGTTAACGCATGGACATAGAGGGCTAGGTCATCTACAAAATTGTTAGAGGCACCTTGTGCGTTTGAATGTTTTATTCAAGGAGGACTGGACGTTCAATATCAATCCTGTAATGTAGCATTATTGTTAGAGGCACTTTGTGCGTATGAATGTTTTATTCAAGGAGGAGAGAAGGTTCAATATCAATCCTGTAATCTAGCATTTAATGTGGCTATGGGGAGGATGCAAAATTGTTAGGGGTATTTTGTGAGTTTGAATGTTTTATTCAAGGGGGTGAGGGCGTTCAATATCAATCCTGTAATGTAGCATTTAATGTGGCTGTGAGGAGGTTGTGAAGCTGTTGTTAATGTAGCATTATTGTTAGAGGCACTTTGTGCGTATGAATGTTTTATTCAAGGAGGAGAGAAGGTTCAATATCAATCCTGTAATCTAGCTGTGGGGAGGATGCAAAATTGTTAGGGGCATTTTGTGAGTTTGAATGTTTTATTCAAGGGGAGAGGGTGTTCAATATCAATCCTGTAAGGTAGCATTTAATGTGGCTGTGAGGAGGTTGTGAAGCTGTGGATCAGATTTAACAGTTTACATCTTAGCATTGCAAGGTGGATAGTGAACACCAAAGGTATGGCATGGAGAAAGCTCCATGAATTAGGCACTATTTACATTGCAAGGTGGATAGTGAACACCAAAGGGATGGCATGGAGAAAGCTCCATGAATTAGGCACTACTTACTTGGAGGACATTATTTCTTTGTTGCTATTATGTTAGCAAAATAAAAATAAAAAATATATAGAAGTTTATATGTAATCATAGAGTAATTCTCACAACACTGTTGTTGTTAGTGTTGTTATAGGTATATCATCTCACATAACATGAGATGGATATTTATAGTTATAAAAGCATTTTTAAGATACCACAAGGTAGGTATATTGTATCGATTGTTATTTCAAACACATGTACCTACACAATACTATAAGTACTATAGAGTATGAGATATGTTGAGTAAGCAAACATACTAAAAATATGTTGAGTAAGAAAACATAGTGAACTTACAACCAATCAACTCTCTTAATAGTAAGAGACTCTAGTCTCTTGTGGTTACCTTTATTAGCATAATGATCATGATATGTTGGGGTTTATTTTTTCTCAAATAGCATGTAATCTCCTTAACCAGTAGAAACAATAAAGCCTGAACAATATTAAGAGACATAAATTAAAAAAAATGAATACAATAGATAATGGGATTTAAAATTTTAGAATACAACCCTTATATTGTTAATTTCCAAGAGCAATGTTCACAAGTCTCTTTAAGGGGCAACACCCTTTGAGTAGAGCTCAATGCAATAACAATCTCTGTATAATGACTCTTTGGCAATGCCACAATCAGTAGTATTGCACCACCATTCTACAATGGGGTATCCATTACACCCCTCAGTGATGCTTATCTAAAGAAAAACATCTCAAATAGGTTTCCAAGCACTTGTTAACTTATTATATTTTACCATTGGTTTAGGGATGATAAGCTATGCTCATTTTCAACTTTGTGCTATGCAGTGTAGACAATTGATGCCACAATTCATTGGTTAATCGAGGATTGTGATTTGACACAACAAAAGTGGTCATGCCATGTTATTTAAAAAAATTATCTATGAAAACTTAGGAAACTATGAAGGGTGTAATTGAGAAGGGTGGGAAAAAAAGTGAATATGTTTGAAAAGGTGGTGAATTGCCACCATGATAAACGATTTGTTATGGACTTTAAGGAGGCCCGCTATAAATCCATGAAAATGCTAATTCAAATGGTGCTAGGATTAGTAATGGTTGTAATATCTTTGGTATCTTCATTGTCTCAACCTTGTTCCTTTAACAAGTATCACAATCAACTATAAAAGCATGGATGTTAGCTTCTATGACTTGGCATAAGAAATATTTCTTACCGCATTCTTAGGTATTATGAAAGCCAAAGTGATGTATTGTAGGGGATGAATGGAACTCCTTTAAAAACCTTTTTTTTTAAACATACTTTGCACCAAAACACATGCACCCTTTATACCACAAGGTATATGCTACCGAGTGTACAACCTAAGAGGGATTGGGGTCCTCTTGATGGATTTGGATTACCTCAAAGTAATAAAAATTATAGTTGGTTTTTGCACTGTAAAATTAACAATATTTTATATACTTATATTATTATAATAAAATAATAGGCTCAAACATATGATTGATGATATCATTTATTTGATTGATTTTATATTTGACTTTAAGTTCAATATTGTAGACTAAAATTAGAGATAGGGTTGACTATATCATTGATTATATAGTAGATGTTTTAAAACACTAACACACTTTTCATATGTTTTAATTATGTTCTTTTCGTCTATCAAAGAAAATTTTAGGGGCGAAATTTAGCTCATGGGCTATTTTTTGACATATTTTCCAAAAAAAATTGCCAATTTACCTATTTTTCAAAGATGATTCGCTAAAATTTCATGAGATAATTTTTTTAATCTAAAAATCTTGAAAAATGTCCAAACATTTTATAAAGTCCTTAGAAATTTGAATCTTTTTTTTAAATCATCAAACATTTTATGGTCGCAAATTTAAGAATTACTAAGTGTATTAATTAACCCTATACAGGGTTGACTATATCCTTGATTATATAGTTAACACTTGTCTCCTATGCACTCACGACTGAAAAGTGTGTTAATGTGTTGTCCTTTCGAGCTAAAGCCTTGGAATGCTATACTTCATCCCCCTTAGTGATGGGGTTAGAATTGATTTCCCTAGCTTGTAAGGATGAAATTTTAAACAAACACTTCTTTGTTAACATGCTAACCATTTTCTAAAGGGGAGGGGGGGATTGTTAACCTTTATTTCTCCACATCTTAACCTTGCTCCAATATTTTCCAATCTGTCAGCTAAGCTATTATTTTTCCTTTTGACATGGCAAAATGGGATATGAAATGTTTGAGGAAGAAGAGACTGAATCTCTTTTGTATTGAGTCCTTACCCTTGTCTTTTCCAAAATGATTGTTTTTTCATTTTTTGAATGACTACCCAGGAGTCAACAAATACTTGGAAGGAGTCAATGTGTAGTAGTGCCAAAGATTCTATTGATAGTTGATGCTTTTTGGTGGCTAGTGTTGATTTTAGTTGTAGCCAAATGGATCTATTTTCGTCAAGTTTTAGAAGGCTAGTCTAAATTTGACAATTCAACCCAATACTATTTTCAAACAAGACACATGAAAGATCTACGGATCTTGGAGTGGGTTGGAAGAGAAAATCTATAGGAAACATGCCCAATGTGCTAGAGGATTTGATAGGGTCCACAGAACTTGAGTGCAAGATTCTGATGGAATTTATCTTTGAGACATGTCTTCTTACAAGGTTGAAGATGAAGAAAATCCTAATCTCTTTCTACAAAATAATTCCCATAGAAATGGCGGTTAACATGTTTCTTCATTTAATTTTGGGGGAGAACTAGATTGTCCTTAAGTGTGTGAAGAATGACCTCTCTACTGAAAAGCATTCAATACAATTTTTGAACATTGGATGTTCTTGGTAAATACGAAGCCATTAAGAGTGGGTTTTGGTTATAAACAACTTTTATAGTGACTTTTTTGGCAATGCCACCATTTTACAATGGGGTATTGTTGACGGGCATATGTGACTATGCGCGTAATAGGGAAGACAACCCAGACCGGGATCCTTAGAGCAGGTTCCAAGCTGTTTGGGATGGTTGTTTTCGACAGGTTTAAAGGCTCTGTTAGCCTGAAAGTCTAACTAAACTAAGTCTAAAAGATAAAAAATAGAGCTATTGCTTTGGTTAATTAAATCTAATAAATACCTACAAATGTACAAATTAAACTAGTTAATGAATGTACAAATTAAACTAATTAATCTACTTACTAATGAATTAGTAATTTAATTAAATTAATCTATGAAACAAATCTATTTAATTAACTGAACATATAAATAATAAAAAATTAATCAAACATTTTAAATGAGTTATAAAATTTGCATTATTAACAAATATACATTAATTACAAAAATCAGGAAAAAACCTGAATGTAATTCAATGGCTGTTTTCCATAAAATAATTTAAAAGAAACAACATATTAATCTATTTTCGATCTTATTCTTATAAAGAGTGAAAATAATATTAAACCTGAAATCAAAATAACCGAAATCAGATCCGTTAACAAGACTATCAATAATTTTGACAATCTTCAAAACAAATTTAGAAATTATCAAGATCATGCAACAGACATATAAACCATGTACGTAACAATGACAGTCATCGATTTACAACATAGTATTTATTAACAGAACGATATTCAACATAAGTCAATAGCCAGAAAATAATATATTTGCACAATTTCAAAAGTGAGATTATGACAAACATGTATAATATTGAAAAACAGTAACAAGACTATGGATAACATACACATGTATTAAGCATAAAACCATAAACAAATATATATTTATCACCAGTTTAAAAATCGTATCTGGTAACAGAAAGCTGTCTCCAGTCACCAAAAATCAAAGTGCAGTCTTGTTGTCTCCTTTCCATAAACTATCAACCCCCAGGCAGCAGTGTTTCCTGAGCTTTCAAGAGAGAAATCTCTTCAGCTTTGGCAGCCCCCACCTCCCTTCCATTCCAGCAAATTCCAGTCTGCTTAAATAACCAAAAACGAAATCCAAATTAGGTTTTACACACGCGAAATTTTGCCGGCCGCAACTGCAAAAATTGCGTCCAGAAAACCCCCGAAATCTATTAGAATCCATCACTTTTTGGCAAAATCCTCGTGAGTACAACTAAATGGGTCCGTTCTGAGAAAAACCCATGTGGCGGATGTTTTAGATCTGTCTCTATTTGTTCACAACTTGGCCTGTTATTTGAAAACGCGTTTTTAATAACTGACATAGAATAAAATTCGTTTCCTGGCAATTTACAGAATCATAACAATCTCCTTAGCATCTGCACATGAAAAACACAAAACCTAATAAAAGAAAGAAGTGTAAACAGAATTCAATCATGAGAAAATAAATAGCTTAACCAATGATCTTTCCAGCTCTTTTGGCGTTTTCAAAATCTGCGATTTGTTTCAATATGTGCAATTAAAATATTTCAGCATCTACAGGATATTTGTTTTATCATTATTAGCAATATAATAATCCATAGATTCGGCTGGCATCTCTCAAATCTCTACAATATCGGAGAATAGATAGCTGGTT